>JBBPBX010000498.1:30594-42166 GCA_038048925.1 Garcialebias charrua
GGGTGTTGCGATAGACAGAGCTTTACCGTAGTTTACACATATCCCAGGAGAAATTTGATAAGTCAGCCGGCTTCGAGGACAAACAGGGGAGTCAGATTCAGATAAGCCACTTTTTCAGGCAGACTGTTATTTCTCATCAGCCTTGAGTTCTGCTGGTAGTTACGATCCAAAATGGCCAGATTTGTGGGCATTCCACTGGTCCATGCTTATGAGCCCCCTCCAAGGTTGTCTCCAACATGCTGACAAGTTCCAGAAGTCACAGGTGGCTTGCAATTCTCACAAATCGCTTCCATCCTATGTTTTATCTCATAAATCAGCTGATTTTGAGTACTCGAAGCATGAACCAGACCTTCACACTGACTCAGCAGTTTTGCCATGGCTGAAACTGCTGTCGCCGATAACGTAGGAATCCGCTGGTGCCAAAAAGCAGAAACCCTGCTATCATGATTCCAATTACTATATAAACATCTTCGGCGTCCTTCTGAGATGGAATGGAAAGACACATCAGCTTCCAAACTCCTCACAGATCCATGACGTATCCTGCTGTGTGAGTCTTAGCGGGGCATGAGGGTTCTCCAGGACCCTGTCGCTTTGTTGAAAAGATTTTATCGATTGCGTTGAAAGTAGGGATGGGGCCGATCCGGTATCGGCATCCGATACTGCATAATTTACATATCTGATTTTTTTCCCGGTCCAACCTGCCAATATTTCCAATCCATGATGCACGTTGGCTTCAAACTATGGAAGGATTTCCTGAACGGAGGCGTGTCTCATGAACCTAGCGTAATAAGACCCGTCTCACATTCAGGAAATCCATTTCATAATTTGCAGACGGCTACAATGTGCAGTAGCACTGTGGCTAACGGCTAACCTACTTTTCATTGTAACATGTCCGCTGTGTGAAAGTATTTTACACTAAACACCACAAGACAGCAACGTGCAATGTCTGCAGAGCCATAGCGTCACATCAAACCGCGGTAAAGTTAGTTTTACGTTGGACATTCGAGCTCCAGGGCTTCAGCTAGATGCTACTCTTGCTGAACTGAAACAGACAGCCCAACCTGGTCAGCGGCGTCCACGTCTCGGAGGAGGGACAGGCTGAGAGTGGCTGACAGAAATCGGAGCGCCCACCCCGGATTGAACAAGAAAAACACACCGCCCCGGAGCTCGAATGTTTACCGAGAAGTTGCTAAACTTCCATCGTAATTAATGACCAACTGCTATCAGTTGTAGAAAACAAAGGATTTTGCAGCTTGATACTTGCAGCCAAGATATAGTTTACCCTCCAGGAGATATTTATCAGTACAACAGTAAACAATCATGAAAAAAGCATATGAATAGAAAATTACAAGAAAATTGTTTGTAAAAAAAAAAAGATACATAAACGGCTACATTATAAAGCGAAATAAAATACTAAAAACAGGAACATGTTTGTGTTGGTTTATGCCATGAACTTAGCAGATGTACATGCGCGTAGCCAGGGGGGGTTCGTTGGGTTCAAACGAACCGCCCACTTTGCCTATGAAGTCCCGCCCACAACTCCCGCACAACACAAGTTCTGTGTTAAGAGATGTGGAAAGAGAAGGTATGGAGACGCCGCTAATGTCGAACCGGTTAACACCATAGACTTAATATGCCTGTGGTTAACACAAACTCCTTTTTTTTTTATCCAATAAAAGACAAACGTAAAATAAGTTCAACCAAGTGAGGATCGAACCCAAGTCGAGATAAAGTTTGGAGTGGCAACCTGACTCGCTTCCAGTGAACCACTGAGGTGTGTTGCTCTTTTCAGGTCCACTTTTCCTTTAAACGTACCGCCCCTCATGAAATCCTGGCTACGCCCATGCAGATGTAAAACTATTTAATATTTTATTTTAATAATTTATTCATTCATTTAAAAGAGACGAAATAAAACAAATTCATCAAAAAGTAAACACTGAATGAAAAGAGTGCAGAAAGAAAAATAAACTTCTTATATCACCCCCTTATTTAAAAGAATATATAAAATAACTTAAACAAACAATCACTTAAATTAATCACTTTAATATCCACTTTAAAGCTAGGAATAAAAATAAAACACATTTTGTGTTAGCAGAATTTAATTGTAACTTTGAAACTTATCCAACATTAATAAAACTTACCTCATGCATATATTTGTACACATTGTACTTGAGAGGAGATTATTACAGCCTAGTGCTGGGCGATACGACGATATATATTGTGGGGACGATAGAAACGTGTCTATCGTGCTACTTTCCTTCTATCGTCTCTATCGTGATAAATAAGAATAAAAAAATAACTGTCGCAAAGAAGCTTCATATTGTGGTTTTGCGAGATGACGGCGCTGCTTTATGTTTGACGCACGCGCGGGTTTGCAACACATGCTTTACGTTGTTAAACTCGATAGCAATGGAGACGCAGGGGCATGAAGTAGCATCTCAACCGGTGTCACAACAAGGAGAAACAGCTGCACAGGCAGCCCAAGAAGAAGAACTTTTACCAAAAAGAGGAGGAAGCTCACCTTGTTAGCTTCCATTATTTTGCTCCGCTGAAACTCTGTGACAAAATGGGTCCAGAGGACACAAACCCAGAGTCCAACCGAGTCCGAACTCGGGTCCAGTTAACCAATACAAAACAGACCAGAGACACAACAGAACCGGAATCAAACGCAACGTTTTCTCTTTTCTGTTTCTTGCCTTGTTTACTCCAGCTTCCAGAGCGGATTTCTTCTTCGTGGGTTTTATTAGCAGCCGTTGTTTTACCGCCACCTGCAGGAAAAATTTGGACCAAAGTAGAAACTCCTTTTCTACTTTGGTCCAAATTTTTCCTGTACACACACACACACATCGTGTTGTATATATCGTGATATATATCGTTATCGTGATATAAAAAAGTCCATATCGTGATATATGATTTTTTCCATATCGCCCAGCACTATTACAGCCTCATCTAAAATCAATGAAGATGATGATATCGGAACTGGATCGGTATCGGCCGATATCCAGATTTAAGTATCGGGATTGGATCGGAAGTTAAATGTGTATTGGTGCATCCGTAGTTGAAAGTCCAGCTGACCAGATCCATGGCAGTAGTTTTTCGTTTTGGAAGATGTGTAACAGGAGCTCCGATACACAGAGAGCAGAAAAGCTGGAGGACGGGAGAGGGAAGAAAGGAGTCCGTCTTGCACGAGAGCGAGTGAGGAAAAGTACTGATCCAGGTTCAGCTTTGTGATGTAAGAACGCGTAAAGAAAACGGTCTAGAATTGAACTTCCAGCTGTGTCTGGACCCGAGCGGGGAAAAACAAACTTCATCCATTTATCTGAGTGGTTTAATGTCCTGACAACTTTGGGTTGGTTCTGTTTCTTCTGTTTGTAAGAAACTTCCCGCATGTTCCATGCTGATGTTTAATATATAAATATTAAAACCAGCAGAAAAGACCAAGTGAGTTCCAACTTCTGAACCCGAGGTGGATGGAAAATGGTGTTTTTATAAAAGCCATGTGATGCTTGTTGTTTTTAGTGAGGGCTCCGACTCTTTAGGCATTAACGTGGCTGAAGTTCTTGCTTGAACTTCAGGAGAGTTGGTGCTCCTTTGCCGTGCACCCAAGTGTCCTTGAGCAAGACGCTGACCACCAAGTTGCTTCCTATCTGCACATTTCAGTGTGTGAATGTGACATTATGGAAAAGTACTTTGAGCACCAATAGTTTATTAATAAAGCACTTCAAAATACAAAAAAAAAACAAAAAAACACAGATGCAGCAAAGTGTTGCAGCATTGAACAACGTTTAAGGTGTAAATCAAAGAATAAAGAAAAGAGTCAAAAAACGGTCGAGGACAAGAAAAGTGATGCATAAATACAGTGAGTGGGACACACACACGCACACAGCAAGTTATGCGAGTCATGCCAGGAATGTTCATTGTCTTTTTCTTTCTCTCGCACAAACACAGCATCTGTCCAGCCTGTCGGTAACGTCGTCAAATTATTTACTTCATAGAAAGAAATGTGTGTGTGTGTGTGTTATCTTGTGTTTGGGTTTAAGTGGGGGATGTTGCGTCTCCCAGGATAATCGTGTTTAAAAGCAACGAGCATCACTTTGTGTGAATGCGTTCATTTTTTCCTGTATATTCTGGCGTCGTGCGTTGGACGACGGCCCGCTCTTTGTCGTGTGTTTGGAGGATTGAGCAGGGTGAGATTGGCCTAATCTGAGATTAGGTTGTGGCGTTGTTGGAGCAGCAGCAGCGGGGATTAAAGTCACACACACTTTTATGTATATATGGACACACGGAGGTTGTTTTTAATTTGTAAAGTCACTTTCTCAAGGCGATTCTGGCCCGACTGGTGTCGTCTGACGAGGACAACAATGAAATATTCATCAGACTCACAACAAGCCCCTCGGATTGGGTTTCACCCCGCCTCCTTTTTATTCCAACAGTTTTTTGCTTTAAAAGTGGGTTTAATCAGACGGAGAGTACGTAATTTATGTGCAAATGTTCAGAACCCAACATTGAATCTTTTTATTCGTTGCTATAGGAACCGTTGGTTACTTATTTGCAGATTTGACGTCAAAGTTGGGAAATAAAGTTTCCCAGAGACGAACGATAATAACTGGGACTGTTTCAGAGACGGACCAACACACAATACTTGATTCAGCCAAATTAAATTTGGTAATAAAGATAATAACTGATGTTGCAACCGAGCGATACGTTTTGACAGCGACGCTTCGTGTGCTCTGTAATTCACTAAGAAATCTTATTTTAAAATTAATTTCATGCCTCATTGATAACGCGGACTCAAAGGCAACAAAGCAACGTAACGTCTGAGTGATGGATGCTCTGAGAGGTAAAACTCTGTCACCTGGTGTGAAAACTGGATCAGTGAGCCACCTAAACCTCAACACAAAGGCGTCATCAGATGGATAACTGACCTATTTATTTGACGATCAGCCGTGATGTGAGCTTTTTATTTATTGCTGCGAACGCAGAGTCACAGTTTCAAGTTCAAGTATCTTTATTTTCCTCAAGAGGCCATTTGTTTCACAGCCAGTAGACTCACAAAACATCTGTACTAGACAAGACGTTAAGACGTTAACTGTACATAAATCATCAGTGTTCGTTGAGAAGCCTGATCTCTACAGGGATGAATGAGTTTTTCAGTCTGTTCGTCAAACATCTGGGCAGCAGACACCTGCGTCCAGATGGAAGACATCTGAACTCACCATGGAGTGGTGATCAGGATCTGCCAGAATCAGCCTGGCCTTGTTCACTGACCTCATCTTGTGTAGGTCAGTGATGTTCTGTAGGTCAGTGAGGTTCTACAGAACATCACTGACCTACAGAACCTCAAAGACCTACAGAACCTCAAAGACCTACAGAACCTCAAAGACCTACAGAACCTCAAAGACCTAGAGAACCTCAAAGACCTAGAGAACATCAAAGACCTACAGAACATCAAAGACCTACATAACCTCAAAGACCTACAGAACATCACTGACCTACAGAACCTCAAGACCTACAGAACATCACTGACCTACAGAACATCACTGACCTACAGAACATCACTGACCTACAGAACATCACTGACCTACAGAACATCACTGACCTACAGAACATCACTGACCTACAGAACATCACTGACCTACAGAACCTCACTGACCTACAGAACATCACTGACCTACAGAACATCACTGACCTACAGAACCTCACTGACCTACAGAACATCACTGACCTACAGAACATCACTGACCTACAGAACTTCACTGACCTACAGAACATCACTGACCTACAGAACATCACTGACCTACAGAACTTCACTGACCTACAGAACATCACTGACCTACAGAACATCACTGACCTACAGAACTTCACTGACCTACAGAACATCACTGACCTACAGAACATCACTGACCTACAGAACATCACTGACCTACAGAACATCACTGACCTACAGAACTTCACTGACCTACAGAACATCACTGACCTACAGAACATCACTGACCTACAGAACATCACTGACCTACAGAACATCACTGACCTACAGAACATCACTGACCTACAGAACATCACTGACCTACAGAACATCACTGACCTACAGAACATCACTGACCTACAGAACATCACTGACCTACAGAACATCACTGACCTACAGAACATCACTGACCTACAGAACATCACTGACCTACAGAACATCACTGACCTACAGAACATCACTGACCTACAGAACATCACTGACCTACAGAACATCACTGACCTACAGAACATCACTGACCTACAGAACATCACTGACCTACAGAACCTCACTGACCTACAGAACCTCACTGACCTACAGAACATCACTGACCTACAGAACATCACTGACCTACAGAACATCACTGACCTACAGAACATCACTGACCTACAGAACATCACTGACCTACAGAACATCACTGACCTACAGAACATCACTGACCTACAGAACATCACTGACCTACAGAACATCACTGACCTACAGAACATCACTGACCTACAGAACATCACTGACCTACAGAACATCACTGACCTACAGAACATCACTGACCTACAGAACATCACTGACCTACAGAACATCACTGACCTACAGAACTTCACTGACCTACAGAACATCACTGACCTACAGAACATCACTGACCTACAGAACATCACTGACCTACAGAACATCACTGACCTACAGAACATCACTGACCTACAGAACATCACTGACCTACAGAACATCACTGACCTACAGAACATCACTGACCTACAGAACATCACTGACCTACAGAACATCACTGACCTACAGAACATCACTGACCTACAGAACATCACTGACCTACAGAACATCACTGACCTACAGAACATCACTGACCTACAGAACATCACTGACCTACAGAACCTCACTGACCTACAGAACCTCACTGACCTACAGAACATCACTGACCTACAGAACATCACTGACCTACAGAACATCACTGACCTACAGAACATCACTGACCTACAGAACATCACTGACCTACAGAACATCACTGACCTACAGAACATCACTGACCTACAGAACATCACTGACCTACAGAACATCACTGACCTACAGAACATCACTGACCTACAGAACATCACTGACCTACAGAACATCACTGACCTACAGAACATCACTGACCTACAGAACATCACTGACCTACAGAACATCACTGACCTACAGAACATCACTGACCTACAGAACATCACTGACCTACAGAACATCACTGACCTACAGAACATCACTGACCTACAGAACATCACTGACCTACAGAACATCACTGACCTACAGAACATCACTGACCTACAGAACATCACTGTCAGTGATGTTCTGTAGGTCAGTGAGGTTCTGTAGGTCAGTGATGTTCTGTAGGTCAGTGAGGTTCTGTAGGTCAGTGAGGTTCTGTAGGTCAGTGAGGTTCTGTAGGTCAGTGAGGTTCTGTAGGTCAGTGAGGTTCTATAAGGTTCCTGACAATCTCCAAGAGTTTTGTGGTGAGGACAAAATAAAAACGCGTCTTCATCCACTCATTTTCAAAAACTGTTTTCTGAGTCTGCATTTCTTTTTTGTTTCGCACATGCAGGTAGCTCCATGCCGACGTTCTTCTTCTTGTGTGCCGAACTTTACCTGAGTGCCTGTTAGCCTTAAGCTGATTGGCTAACCTTTACATGAATACATATTTATTAATTTTACTTACCGCAGCCTAAACTGCTTGTTTTCTGCTCTGAGTTTTAACTTTTTTCTGCCAGTACAGATCACGTCAAAATGTGGGTGGAAAAGGTGAAACACCCACACCTGCCTCCACCCTCATTTGCCCTACTCTGGGCCCCTGAGCAAGGCCCTTAACCCCCACCATCTGCTCCCTAACAGGCCTCTCTTGAAAATGAGTTGTTGTGATTCAGTGAGACTACCTGGATAAAAACAGTAAAGGGTAAATGGAAAAAAAAGAAGAAAAGAGGCTCCGCCCACACAGGCTCGCTTCATGCCCTCTCTTTGTGCACCCTCTTAAAGGAGCCAAACACTTATAACTAATAATCAACACACTTCACTGCATCGCACCAACACATTTCAATAAAACCTGTGGGCTGGAGCCAGATTGGCTCGTCTTCCAGTGCAGACCAGAACCAGCGTCTGGACTTCTTCCTGCCTCGACGTCATGAACGATTCATGCCTCTGATCAGCTCTGCCGTAACCTACAAACTTAGTTCACAGCTTTTCAAGTTGTTGATTGTAAACTCAAATCCAGATTGGTTCTATAATAAGATGGTGCTGGTACCTTCTGTGTAAACACTAACCCACTTGTAGTGCAGTCAGCTGCAGATGACATTCTGTTCCTGATCCAGAACAATCCTCACCATCTGCCTGCTCCTCTCAAACACGTTCTGAACACTCCTCACCTAATTAGAACAACCAAACAGACTCTTTCTGCTCTTAGATTAAAAATTTTTTTTATTCATTTTTAAAATACAACACAAAACTATATAACAAAGTAAGTCTATATAACACATAAATAAAATGAAGGGTAGCAGTAAGAAGAAAAAAATCTTATTTTATCTGCCCCCTCTTACAATCAATCAAATAAAACGACAATCGTCTAAGTAACTTAACAAAAAACAAAAAACAAACAAACAAAAAAATTTCACCATAATTATCGAACTGCAAAGCAACATACATAACAGTATTTCATTTATATTTTTGCAATAGTCCAGTTTTGATCATTTTCTTAAATGTAATCATTGTTTTTGCATTTTTTACTTCAGTCTCCAAACATTCCACAATCCAATTCCCTGGATTGAGGTTGACCGACCCTTCAAACTGGTTCTATATAATATTTCTATTCCCTTGAGATTATAACAGCTTCGCCGTTTAACAAAACACATTTGGATATTCACAGGCAGTTCATTTTTATGAGCTCTATACATAACTAATAAAATATTATAATCCACTAAGTCATGGAACTTCAATAATTTCAGTTGATCAAATAATGTGTTAGAAGGGTGACAATAATGTTTTCCAGTGATTATTTTTACAGCTCTTTTTTGTAGCAAAAAATAATTGTATTATACAACAAATACAGAGCTTTATCATTTAAGAAGTTCCTGACTCTGTACTGCAATAGATTTAGCTATCTTGGTCTTAGCAGAATTTATGTGATGCTTCCACGTCAATACAGTATAAATGATAACACCCAAAAACTTCACCTCATTAACACGACAGATCTCAGCACCATCAATATTAAATGGAACATTAATGGTTTCCTTTTTTTTTAAAAACTGAATATCATGTACTTAGTTTTATCTAAATTCAACGATAATTTATTTAGTTTAAACCAATTTTGTATTTTAACAAATTCTGTTGCCATCAACTCAAACATCTGGTCAATATCTTTACCCAAACAAAAAAATGTGGTATCATCAGCAAATAGTATACACCTAAGGAGTCCTGACACTTTTACCAAGTCATTTATGGTATATACAGAATAAACAGCTTTGGTCCAAGTACAGAACCCTGAGGGACTTCACATTGCAAAGGTTGGATCTTACATCATTTATCTGCACAAATTGTTTTCTGTTTTCCAAATAACTAGATACCCACTGCAATGCTGGTCCTCTGATACCGTATTTAACATCAGTGTCCACTGACCGATATGGAAATTTTGTCTATCTGCGATACCGATATTGGGAGGGGAAGGCTAATGCCGATAACTGATATGTTTGCTGAATTTTTTTTAGCTTTGTTCTAGGGGTGGGCGATGTATCGAATATACTCGATGTATCCCGAGTTTTTCAATGTACGATGGTGAAGGTCTAATTAGTGTTGACCGCAGCAGATTTTCTTTGTGGAGAGAAGTAAATATTTCAATGTATTTTATAGAGGACGACAAAGATAACGTTACTCACACTCATATATTTTTACCTCTATGTTACATTTATTGTTCTGGATAAAGTTTTACAAGGCTAGGCTAGGTTATCTAAACGTTAGCTTGCTAACTTGAGAGACACATAGCTAACGACGAGCGGGTTGGATGATTGAAGAGAATTTATTATTGATCCATCCATCCATCCATTGTCGTCCGCTTATCCGGGGTCGGGTCGCGGGGGTAGCAGCCTAAGTAGGGAGGCCCCTGCAGGTCAGTGATGTTGACCTGCAGGGGCTTTACTTATTTACTTTATTGTTGATGATTTTTTTAATTTTACAGATCAGTTAAGATAAACTTGCCATGCTCTGTTCAGTAAAATACACCACACAGTGTTGCTCGCTGCTTCGGCTGCGCTGAAAGTGAAACTTAAAGTGAACGGCCATGACTTGAAAGTAGTCCGCATGTGCCCTCTGCTGGTTACATTGTACAATTACACCTTTTGCCAGTAAGGACATGGCATGTTCCCAGTGTTTATGTCGGCGCAAAGTTGGACAATTATCGCAGATACCACTTTGTCCCCAAACACCTTTTATCGGCCATAACAATACTGTATATCGTTCAGGCTCTAATGTCCACTTTTTAGTTTTTTTGTTTCTTTTGCATACATTGATTTTTTAAAATCAAATTAGTCATCTCAAATTGCCTGACTCAAATGGGGAATTGTGTTCTACGTCTTTTAGTAATTGTAACTTTTATACTTTTTTGAATTGTTAAACTTTATTACCAAAATTTAAAAAAATGAAAACAAAAATTTCTTTATTTCCCTGAAAGCTTTCAGTATACTGCTCTTTTTGTCTTACTACGCTCCTTACAGCTACTTCATTGCTAATTTTAGCTTGCATAGAAAATTTAGCTTAAAGCTTCAGTTTGTCTAATTTTAGCTATGGTTGCTACTTTAACTTTTAGCTTGTATTCTGCTTCATTTAAGTAACATTTTTGTCCTTTTAGCTTGTGGTTGGTACCGGTAGTTTGCTACTTTAACATTTAGCTTGTGTTTTGCTGCTTTTAGTTAGTATTTTGTAACTTTTAAGCCAGTTTATTGATCCTTTTAAAATTTTGTTATCGTTTTGCTACTATTAGCTAGCCATTTGTTAAGTTAGCTTTCAGCTAGAGTTTTGCTCCTCTTTGTTTATTATAACTGGTGTTTTGATGTTATAAGTTTTAGCTTGTGAGCATGCATTAGATAGTTTTAGCTTGTGTTTTGCTTCTTTTAGCTAATCTTTTGATAAGCTTAGTTTTTAGCGTGCTAGAGTTTTACTATTTTTAGCTAGCCTTTGGACACTTTTAGCTTTCAGCTTGTATTTTGATTTTTCAGTTTGCCTTTTTCTCTTACTTTCATTTAGTTGGTGATTTGCTAGTTTAAATTTTAGCTAGTGTTTTGCTACTTTTAGATTTTAGTTTGTGTTTTTTGTACTTTTACCTAACCTTTTGGATTTTTTTTAGCTTTCTGATTGTGTTCCTTCTTTTAGTTCTATCAGCTCAGTGTTAGCTTCTTCAGCTAAAATCAGCGGTCCCTCAGCATTTCGCTTTGATGTGTCAGATTTTGCCCATTTTTTTTGGTAAAATCTGACGTTTGACAACAAATTATGTAGCGACATTCTCATCGTCTTCTCCCTCTGAGGTTTTTTTTAAATCAGAAGAAGGAACAT
>JBBPBX010000498.1:42178-75484 GCA_038048925.1 Garcialebias charrua
GGGGGGGGTAATCATCACCTCCCAGACAGACGTTATCTACAATCACTGCCAATAAATTTCCCTGGAAGTTCACAGGAAACCAGGAAATTCAACTGCAGTCGCTCCTGACACCCAGAACGAGCCAAAGCCTCGTAGCTCTTTAATTTATCCATTCGTATTAAATTCTGTCTGAAATCCGTCTGCAGGGACTGAAGAGTCCCGGTACTGCTGATGTACCCGTCTTTGTGCTGCGTTGGCAGCCGCGAGTGCCTCATTCATCATTTCCTGAGCGGTGGGATCGATTCGAGGACCGCGAGGGCGTTTGAAACACACCGGTAATCTGCTCTGTAATCTTCGACGTAACGCATTTATTAGACTCGTTTCTTCAGAGCTGGGGCATCCCAACAGGAAAGAATCACAGCCAGCAGTAGCTACCAGTAAAAAACACACAGCAGATCACTGCAGGCCGAGCACACCTGCTCCCCAAGGCCTCAGGGCGACCGGAGGTGGACCCGTGAAAGAGGAAGTGGTGGGGCGTGAGAAAGAGGTCGCACAACAGGAAACTACAAAAAAAAAAATATATATATATATATTAAAACTGTTGTCACAAATCCCTGTCCAGTTATCGCCCACCTCCAAAAGACGATGCTGGGCGATGATGTTTACCTTTGTCTGTCTGTTAGCGTAATATCTCATGAACCACTGGACGGATTTCACTGACGCCAGCTGACCTTAATAAAAAACACAAAAATGGCTGCAGCTCAGTCAGTTTTACAGACACTGAGCAAAGTTTGGGTGCTTTTGGGAAGCTGAGAGTAGACGGCAGGGGTGCAGGAAAAAAAAAAGATTTTTAAAAGAATCCAGATTCTTAGTTCTGGCGATTCAGAATCAATTCTAAAAGCCCCCAAATCGATTTTTTTTCATTAAAACCCAAAAGATAAAGAAAATAAAACCATATCTCATAGTATATGAAAGAATACATAAAATGAAAGGTGGCAGAAAGAAGAAGAAATCTTATTTTATCTGCCCCTTTTTTCAAAAACAAAACAAGTTCAAACAATCAATTCAAACAATAATCTTCTATAAGTAACAGAGCAAAAAGCTAATCTAATACTGGTTATTTAAGTTACAGAATTTAATGCATCCCTGTATTATATGTTCCTATTTTTGGTATAAATATCAAACGATGCAAAAAATTTGATACAATAAGGAACCTAAAATTATTGTTTTAAAGGTCCACTGACATGATTTTTCTACTATTCATCAAATTGCTCAAAATATATATATTTTATCATTTGAATATGTTCATTTTTGCAAACAAAATGATAAATCACTTTAATTTTGCTTTAAAAGTGATTTTGAACTTCAAGCCGTGTTTAATCATGGGAAATCCGATTACACGCGAACGCACCATCTGTGACGTAGTGTGCAGAGTGTGAGGCAGAGGGCTCTGGTCTCTTTAATAGCGGACAATTTAAAGCCCGATGAATTTATCAATCTATGTGAAGATTTGAGTTATTTGTCTTCCTTTTGGGAAGCAGAAAATAGTTTGGGTGATGGAACGAGAAACAACAGGATCTAATTTAGGTCTGATGCTGTATCAGACTGACCTTCATGTGGAGCTGCTCACACCCGTGCACTGTGACAAGCCCAGAGCTCTCTGCACACTATGTCACAGATGGTGCGTTCGCGTGTAATCGGATTTCTCATGATTAAACAAGGCTTGAAGTTCAAAATCACTTTTAAAGCAAAATCAAAGTGATTTATATATTTTTGTTTGCAAAAACGAACAGCAATTTGATGAATAGTAGAAAAATCATGTCAGTGGATCTTTAAATAAATGTTCCATTTGTTTACACTGTTGTTTATTCTTTTCAGCTTGTCAGTTACAAAACTAAAACTAAATTTATGACCATTTTAATAGAAAAATCGTTTCCGAATCAAAAATAGTTTCTGAATCGAAAAATCGATTTTTAAATCGAATCGTGACACCAAAAATCATAATCAAATCGATTCTCCAGACACTGAGAGATTCGCACCCCTAGTAGACGGTAGCCTCTGCTGCTGTAGAAGATAAAAGCAGCACCAGTTATTCTGTGGTGTTGTTCATACGGGCTCTATTTTGTTTTATCCATGTAGTCGGAGCGGCTGTTATCTCCTGCAGGCCGCTGCGTCCAGCAGACGCTTTTATTGCCGGAGTGACGGATGCTTGGAGCTGTTCACATCACTGCATCCTGTCCAAACAAGAGACTTCGCACCATTTACTGCACGCAGAGCTGTGCGACGTGACGGATGTTCTGCAGCTACACAAATACAACTGTAGCATCGGCTCGGGTTGTCTGGATGCTTCCACAGGAGCCGTCTTTCTAAAGCTCGCTGAAGCACACGGTCTGGATGGGTACATTTCAGGATTCCTTTAGAACCGTTGGAGCCGCTGCAGCTTCTCTTCTCCGGCGTTTCTCCACCTCCGCGTACATCAGATTAACGAGAGTTAATGAGAAGCTTCCGGCACGCTTCGTCGCACACGTACACACAGCTGGTTGGACGGGGCATCCAAGAATGTGCGTCTTTTCCTGTCTGGATGTTTGGGTCAAAACGCACACGGCTGAAGACATCCCAGCGCAGAGACACGGAAAACCATCGGAGCTGAAGGTGTGACCAGTTAGACCAGCACCAACCTGTTGTTGCTTTTGGTCAAAATAATGGAGCCCACTTTTGCAATAATTACTCTCGGGTGCTAAAAGCTACATATTTTAATGTAGTAGTAGCTGAGAGTGATCCCCAACACGTACTCGAACATATCGTGTTTCAAACTCAAAATGGCAGCCACAGCTTCTAACATTAGCTAACACAGAGATGGCTTTTAACGCAGCCAGTTTTACAGGCATTGAGCTCAAATTTGGCGTGGTAGTAGCTGAGAGTGATACTTGGACCGTGCAAGGCAGCGGGCGATACGCCTTCCTTTAACGAAGCTCTTTGCCGGTGGCTCCGCCTTCATCAGACCGGCTTTGCTGCGTGGTTCAAAAAGATTTCAAAAGAAACGACGAGGCTACTCTTTAAACTTGCAGTCCGTTTACGTTTTATTTAGTTTTCTCAGCCCGGCTGTTTGTTTGTTCCCGGGGCGGGCAAACATGTAACGTAGGTGCACATGCCACTGTTACCTGGATCCTCACCGCTCCGAGCTCGGCCCTGAGCGCTCCGATTAAAGCCGTGTGAAGACCCGATAAGAGGATCAGCTGTCTGCACGCCATCTTTGTTCACAGGAGGAATAAAGTCCTGGGGTGTGACCTCAGGCTTACCTACGCACGCACACACACTCACACACACGCACGCACACACCACACACACGCGCAAACAAACACAATATACCTAATGTGTTTGTCTTCGTCAAGCCTCCACCTCTTGCTGCAACCAGGTGACAGTGAAGTATCTGGGTGCAGTCAAAGCTTTTGTATGTATGCGTGTGTGTGTGTGTGTGTGTGTGTGTGTGTACGTGTGAATCTATACGTGTAAATCTATACGTGTAAATCTATATGTGTAAATCTATACGTGTAAATCTATACGTGTAAATCTACATGTAAATCTATTTGTGTAAATCTATTTGTGTAAATCTATACGTGTAAATCTATACTTGTAAATCTATTTGTATAAATTTATTTGTATAAATTATACGTGTAACTCTATACAGTACGTGTAAATCTATACGTGTAAATCTATATGTGTAAATAGGTTCTATGACTCTTTTTTCTTTTACATTTAAACTTATTTACAAACATTTTTCCCAATGCATTGATATCTATTCAGTTCAATTCTCTGTTTTTGCTTTCCTGCACTACTTTCTGTTTTTAAATACTCTACTGCTACTTTTATCTTTTGCCGACCATTTAGCCACTTTTAACTACCGGTAGTATTTTTCCGCTTGTATTTTTTAACCAGCCGTTTTGGTATTTTTAGCCTATAGCGATCATTTTGTTATGTTTAGCTCCTCCCTTTGCTACTTTTAGCCAGTTTTTTTAGCTTCTAGGTAGCCTTTGAATGCTTCTAGTTTCTAGCTACCATTTGGCCACTTTTAATTGAGGATACTTTTGGATTTTAACTAGACTTTTGCTACAGTTGTAAGCCATCCCCTTAGCTAGCTATTTCAACATTTAGCTAGTGTCTATCAAGTCTATCAAGTCTTTGTTTAGCATTTTGCTACTTTTTGCTTTAGATAGCCTTTTGCTACTTTTAGCTTCCATGTAGCCTTTTGGTACTTTTCAGTCTTTTGCTATTTCAAGCTTCTAGGTAGCCTTTAGATACTACGGTATTAGTTTCTTGCCACTCTTTTGCCACTTTTAATGAGGGTTTTACTGCTTCTAGCTTGTAATTAGACTTTTGCTACAATTTATTTTTTAACCATATAACAAGTGTTTAGTTATTATTTGCTTTTAAGCATTTAACTACTTTTAGCATTTACTCAGTCTTTTGTTTAATTTTAACTTCTAGCTAGCTTTTCAATGCTTTTAGTGAACTTTTTGCTGCTTTTATGCAGCCTTTTGTCACGTTTAGCTTCTAGCTGTTGTTTTGCTAGTTTAAGCTTTTAACTACACCTTTTCTAAAATAAAATTTTAGCTCGATGTTTGCTCCTTTGAGTTTTAACTGTTTTCCTAATAATAGCTAGCCTGGCCCTCGCCTTCCTGCACAGCTCCGCTCAATTCTCATTTCCCTTCACTGCACAGTCTGGGATTTGTCCCATAGACAAGGATTTCTCCGGTAGATTTTTGTTCGGACCAATCAGAGAACAGAAGGGGCGGAGTTTTTGGCCCCTAACCCACGCCCCCACCTGTCCCAGCGCAGCCAGCGAGCAGCCGCATGTTCTCATTCAAAGCGATGCAGAACTGTTTTATATGTGACACAAATTTATTAATTTCCCCTTCTTAATCCCTTATCTGGAGTTTTCTTTTGTTTTTTTCCCCAAAAGTCAAGTAATCGCTCCCTCCTCCCTCCTCCTTCTCCTCCACCCTCCGTTGAGTGAAATGAACAAGGAGGAAATGGCTGAGGTTGTCACGAGAATTAAACTCGGGTTTTACGTTGCTGACCGAGTCCCATCAGATTTTCTGGTCTTTTGGTGAGCTGGACCAGCGATCCATGGTTTTATTTTATTTTATTAAAATGTTTTATTAACATATAAACACAGAATTTGCGCAGCGAGAGAAAAGCTGCAGGAGGCGGAGCAGTTGTCAGTCAAGTTCACCAGTGCACGGGGGGTGGCTCTGAGGGGAGGGAGCAGAATGCTTTCCCTGTTCAAAATATCCAATGGTTTTGTTCCTCAGCAGAGGCCAACGCCTCCAGCAAGAATCGTTTCTCTATGGAAAAAGTCCAGACCCTTGTCTGAAGCGAAGTGAAGGACAAGGGTCTGGTTTTAACCAGGCTAAATAATAGCAGATGTTTTACTTTTCTCAGCTAGCATTTTGCTACGTTAGAATTTTTAGCTAGCTTGTTGCCTCTTTTAGCTTTTAGCCAGTGCTCCGTTCCTTTAGCGTTACCACCCCAGTTTCAGTTTGTTCAGCTGTCTTTCAGCTCTCAGCGTACCGGTAGTTGTGTTTTGTGAGAACATTAAAGTTTCATAACTGTAGAGAAACAAAGTGTGTATTTTCTGAACAGGAAGTACTTTGAGCTTCTTTGTGTTTTGCTTCAGTGTTTATTCCGCCCGTCTTGCTGCCGGCAGATCACGGTCACCATGACGCAGCTCTCCAGGCTTTCCTGGAGGACGCCGGTGCCAGATGGGGCATAAAAGCCCTCCTGTTCTGGGTCTACCACTCCGGGGCCTCCTCTCAGTTGTGCCCACCCTTCTCCTCCTCCTCCTTGTTGGATGTCCAACTCTTCATCCTGCAGACTGAGCTCAACTAGAACTGCGCTCATATCTTATCACCAGTAGAGGGATGCATATCTTCCTCAATTTATATAATTTATTACAAAACAAATCTGTTGTTAGAAGAACAAGAGCATCTAAAATGTCTGACAAGTTGCGTTTTTGTACTTGAATCAGAGCATTTTAGTTTACTGAATGTTTTAACATTGAACATTGAGCTGTTTCTATTTTCTTCTACTGTGAACTCTAAATAAAAGCGTGTATGTGAGAATGGCTGACGTTAAACCGGCAGCACGATGGGTCAGTGGTGTTGCCTCACAGCATGAAGGTCCTGGGCTCAATCCCCGGTTTGGACTTGGGTCTTTCTGTGTGGAGTTTGCACGTTCTCCTCGTGTTTACGTGGGTTTTCTTCAGATTCTCTGGTTTCCTCTCACAATCTAAAAAACCTTCACGCTGGGCGTCAGACCCGGGTCTCGTTGTAGCTAGGGATGCACCGATACCAGATTTTTGAAAACCGAGTACAAGTACAAGTACTTACATTAAAGTACTTGCCGATACCAAGTACCGATACAAGTACTAATTAATATTTTTTTAAATCATTCTAATTAACTTAAACTGTTTATTTTCATTAGACACTTCAAACATAAATAAACAAAGTACATTACTATTGGTAATCTGTAAAGTATGTCCAAACTTGTACAAAAAAATAAAATGTTTTACATTTGAACTCTTACATAGTCAATGAAATGAAATGAAACTGGTATCGGGTCCTGTAGTATCGGAGCCCTTTTATGAGTACGAGTACGAGTAAACGCACATGGTATCGGACCGATACCAGATACTGGTATCGGTATCGGTGCATCCCTAGTTGTAGCAGAGGTCTGTGATCTCAGCCGGTTTGTCTGGTTAAATAAAGGTCAATAAACCTTGGTCTTTTGTTGCACAGATCATCAAGTCTTGAGGTACTGACTGGATCACAGGGGCTTTAATGTGAAAACAACTACAGGTATTTCTTAACGTTGGTCCTTCAGTTTTAAGCAGAAGTGTCAGAGTGAAGGATCACATTCTCACGTGGGGGATTCTCATGTTTATCAAATGCAACATTTTGTTTTCCTCAGTTTCACTTCTCCTAAAGTCTTCAAACCTTCGTCTCCATCTCCTCTTTGTGTACACGCTGTCACGTTCATGCTGTTGTTGTCCTGTTTTATTGTGTCTTTAAGTTTTTCTTGGAGCCATTAAGGTTTCAAAACATGGAACTTTTTCAGGACAAAGGACAAATCTTCAGCAAACATGCATCATTTTAGTCTTTAGCCATTGTTTTGCTCAGTTTAGCTTTTTGTGACAGTACGGCTAATATTAGTTTTTAGCCCCACCTAATTTTAGCTACTGTTATGTAGGTTTTAGCTAGGGATGCATCGATCCATATTTTTTCACTTCCGATCCAATCCCGATACCCGAATTTGGATATCTGGTGATACAATAAAGTTGTTTAGCTACAGTGCTGCTCAATGCTCGTCGCCTTTTATTACCAAACCCCCCCTCCCCCCAATAAAAAAACCCTCAAACTTTTAACAAAAAAAAATAAAAAATACAACAATTAATATTGTTTCATAAAAATAAAAACATACACTTCCTTAGCTTTTGTTCTTGTTCGTTTGAGCTTTAACACGTTTAGCTTTTCTTATTTGTTTTGCTAACTTCAGTACTGTATTTAGCTTTTTCTTTGTTGTGGCTTTTGCCAGTTTTTAGCTTTCAGCTTTTGTTTTGCTACTTTTAGTTCTGGTATTTGTTTTGCTATTTTAGTTTTTAGATTTTGTTTTGCTAACGGTAGTTTTAGATTTTTATTTTGCTCGTGTTATTATTATTATTATTTTTTTTTAGCTTAGTTCATTTTCAACTTTTAGCTTTTGTCTCACAAACATAAACTCTTAGAATCAGTTTAGCTAATTTCTGTTTTATAGCTTTTTTTAGCTTAATTTAGCTTTTGCTTGCTTTCAGCTGTTGTTTGGTTACATAGTTTTTAATTATTTTTTGCACATTACAATATTTTAGCTTTTAGTTATTGTTATCTTTTGCTATTATCTTGCTTTTATCATTTGTTTTTGCTAATTTCAGTTTGCAGCTTTTGTTTTGGCAATTGAAGTTTGTGTGTGTGTGTGGGGGGGGGTCATTTTATTTTATCTTTTGCTAATGTTAGGCTTTATTATAAGTTCTGTTAACTTTTGTTTTTTGATAGTTTTAGCTGTTGTTCTGATCGTTTTAGCTGGTTCAGCTTGGGTTCGGGTCGTCCAGCGCTCGGACTGAACAAGTTTCTGCAGTTAGTTTGAACGTTGTGGACTCCACAGCATCTCATTCAGAGTTATTTCAGCTCAGCCCTCAGGGTCAGTCAGCTGAAGCTCCTTGTTCAGTTTTTTCTCGTCCCAACCAAAACAAAGGGGCTTTGAGAGGAAAGCGCCCACTGCACTGGGCAGCAACCCTGATGCTCTCCGCACAAACGCTTACTGTGACTGTATTTGGCTGAAAAGGCCGAAGCTCGGCTTGTTCAGCCGAATTTATTCGGCTTTAACTTGAATAAAAATCTCATAGTGTAGTTTCTGACTCAACAGCTTCAAAGAGCTATTAAACAAAGCCTCCCGGCAGGGTCGAGGTTTTCTTTTCAGTTTTCAGACTGAGCTGCACTTTTAAATTATTATTTTATTCTGTGAACTCAGAGTCCGAAATCACACTCGTCGTTTTCCGTTTATAGTTTCTTGTGTTTTCTGTAATCTGATTACTTTTGAATACTTTATTTAGCTGCTCTTAAATGTAACAGTTTGCTGTGACTTCAAGTTTTTATAACCTTCAAGTTTTTATAACTTTTAAGAACAATTAACTTTATTTAAAATAAAAAATATCCAAAGAAATGCATCAGTTCAATTGATCACCAATATTTAGATGACCGTTTTATTCACACTTGGGTTTATCAGATTTGCCTAGTTGCAGGAAAGTTTCAACTATAATATATTTCCAATAAAGAAACCAAATTACTGTATCCTTAATTTTTTTTAACAAAAATAAACAATCAGGAAATAATCAACAAACCGTTACATTGACAAACATTTAGTGCAACTTCAAAAACCTTGTTCTATTTTAGATCTGCTTTACCGTATCTTTTATTCTTCAGCTACTTTCAGCTACTACCTGTATTCTGTTTTTCTTCTGATGTTCGCTATTGTTCTGCTCCTTATCACGTTTAGTTATGGTTCTGCTACTTTTAGCTTATAGCTATGGTTCTGCTTATTTTAAGCTCTTAGCTACAGTTTTCCCAGTTTTAGTCACCATGTTGCCATTTTACATAATTTAGTTTCTGTTCTGCTTCTTTCATCTTTTTACAGTATCTCACTGCTTCTAGTTTGTGATCTATTTTAAATTTTTTGTTGTAATTTTAACCAGTTTATTTGATCTATTTGCTAATTTTACCATGTTTTCTGTTCATTTTAGCCACTGATATGCACATTTTAGCCTTTGCTTGTTTGTAATAGCTTTTGTTCGGCTCATTTTAGCCTTTGTTTTGCTCATTTTTTTCTTTTCTGCCCATTTTAACCTCTGCTATGCTCAATTTAGCTTCTGTTCTGCTTGTTTTAGTCTCTGTTTGACTAATTTAGCTTCTGTTTGGCTCGACTTTTCTGCTAATGTTAGCCTTTGATATGTACATTTTAGCCTTTATTTACTTGTAATACATTTTATTCAGCTCATTTTAGCCTGTGTTTTGCTCATTTTAGCTTTTGTTTATCTTATTTTAGCTTTTATGTGATATTTTATCATCTGTTCTGCTTGTTTTAGCTTATGTTCTGCTCATTTTAACCCCTGCCCTTCTCATTTTAGCCTTTGCTCAATTTTATCTTCAACAAACTTCAGCAGCACTGGACTTTCAGTTTTGCAGAAAGTGCCAGGTCTCTGTTATGTTTCTCGCTGTTCTTTTAAAGAACTGATATCTGTTCGGCGTGGGCAGCAAGCGGCTGTGAGGGTGGGAGGACTCGGTCACGGCGTCGTGTTTGCAGATATGGAAAACAATTGAATTGTTACACAATTTGCAAATTGAACTAATGTTGTGAAACCTGTGTGGAGGCTGTTTGACTCGTCAGGCTCTGAAGCAGGAGAGATGATACCTTCAGGATGAATATGGAAAGTTTTGCTCCAGTTGTTGTTTTATTATAATTAATATTTTTCTGGACATCAGACCTTAAATCTCAGAAATCTGTCAAACAAAAGTTGTTGTCTACACATTAAGTCTAGAATAATGGATATCTGAATTGTGAGCTCGTTTTTCCTCCGGGCTGTGTTCCATCCCCCCGCCCCCCATGACTGAGATGATTTCATCTATTTAAAACTGGTTGTGATTCTCATATGAGTGTTTATTTTAAGCCGGGGGGTTGTAACAATGGTGACTGTTGTCTTTGGTTGCAGGAGACAGCGTTCGTTGTTCCTGCTCCGATTCTGTCACAAGAAACTTCCTGAAACCTCAGAATCGTTGAAGGCCCAGTTAGATGAGAACATAAGGTGATTAAAAAATGGCTTTGGGAAGTGGCGTCACTGTCTCTGCAGATGGTACTTGGTGTTGGCAGGAATATGATGCACGTAAAGTGAACTCAACATGAAGGAGTTGCTCATCAAAACATTATAAACTAAATAAATTGATAATGTTTCTGTTTGTTGATAGACCGATTCGAGACTACAGTAGTCGGCGACTCAAAATTGAGAAAAAACTGTAGATTTTTCAGACCGTTTGTGACCAGTTTGCCATTTAATCTACTGGAGTACTCTTTAGAAATGAAGTTGGGCCGATTCTGACAGTTGTTTATAGTCTTCTATCATCGGCTCATTGTTAGACCTGGAGGTCTGCAGCCTCGGATGTTTGCTGTTGTAGCAGAGCTCCATTTCAAAATGCAACTCCTAATTTCACAGAAACTTAATTTAAAAGGGTTTAAGATGCCCACAACGTTTCTGAAATGTAGTTTATTACCGGTAGTTCTGCGAGCCTATGTGACCACAGTGAGGAAGTCCTCGTCAACGTTTTGAGATATCGGCTCTCTTAAACGCGTCACGTGCGCCGCAGTGTGGCAGCACCGATGAAAGCTCCTCTTCGACTCGCTCTTTTTTCTTCTTTTCTTTCCTTGTGGTTTTTGTTTTGACATTTTGCACCTGCACCGAACTCCCACGCTACTGTGACGTGCTTTTGGAGTTGCAATCGTCAGCGAGTTGGGATTTTAAACCGACTTTTGGGGACTCCGCGGCGGACATTTTCCCCTGGGTCCTTTGTTTACCTGGGCGCCGTAAGAGGAAAACGCGGAGAGGGAAGCGAGCCGGTGTTTTGTGCAGGATCCATCAGAGACGCAGGAAATGCTTGCGAGCGTTCGGTTTCTGAGGAATCGACTGCATGACCTGCGTGCATGGATTTATTGAGAGCGGGACACGAGGAAATGTTGCGTCTTTGCCTTTGTTGAATCATGGCTGGAGCTGCCCATCCCCGACTGTGTCTACCGGCTCGTGATACCTAATTTGTTTATTGCGGCTGCACGATGTGACTGCATCGTATGTCATTACCATCATAATTCATCTCAATGTTACTACCTGTGCAATATGTCATTACCATCATAATTCATCTCAATGTTACTACCTGTGCAATATGTCATTACCATCATAATTCATCTCAATGTTACTACCTGTGCAATATGTCATTACCATCATAATTCATCTCAATGTTACTACCTGTGCAATAACTGGTCACACAACCTGTGTAGTATACCAGTACACTGTTTCCCCTACATTACTTGCCTTGGCAGGACGCTCATCTCCTCCGTGATTTTTGCCGCTGAGGGTGCGGGGGAGACAGTTCAGTGTGATAAAATTGGAATGCTACCGCTAGCATTTTAGCTAGGACATCTGCATTGTGCGCCGCTAGCTTAGCACTACGTCGGTGCCTGCAGTTGTCGATGTGTGTGTGTGATGTGTGTGTGGGTGTTCAGTCCGGTAGGCAGGGTGCTTGTTTCTGTTAACAGAGCGGAGCGCCCTGCTGGTTTAATGGTAAGAGAAACACAAGTATAAATTGTGTGCAATATATATCATGTGCATTTAAATTACTATTACTACCTGTGAAATACTTATTTGTACAGATTCATTATAGTCTACCATGTTGTTTACTATGTTCATTTTGAACCTTGTAAATATTATTTCTTTTTCACCTTTTGGTACTTTATTTTGTACCCCTTACTGCATGCTTTAGTATAGTTTTTTTCTTTTTTTTTGCAAGTCGAAAGTTTTTTTTTTTCATTCAACCTTTATTTATACAGGTTAGTCTCATTGAGCCTCAGGGACTCATTTACAAGAGAGACCTGATGTTAACAAAGAGTGACGACAACAATAGACAATCCTAATGGATCCATACAAATGTATTTATTTTTAACACGTGAAAATAAAATGGTATTTAAAAGAAAATGTAACAAAAATATGCTAGATTATAAGGCGGTGTAGAAAACTTAAAACAGGAACATGTCTGTGTTGGTTCTTGCCTTGAACTTAACAGATGTTTGAAGCCACTTAGAGAGGTCAAGGTCGAGAGCTTCAGATCTTTTTGCAGGAAATTCCAGGAAACAGGAGCAGAGTAGGAGAAGTTCCTTTTGTCTAGTTCAGTCCTCACTGAGGGGACACTGCAGGTAAAAATGTCCTGAGAGTGCACGCTGTAGCTGCACTCATGCAGAGACATGTAGGAGGAGATGACCAGGTTCTTCTCATCCTGAACATTTCATTGCGTTGTTGACCTTGTGTTAACCATCCATCCCTCCCTCTTCCTTTTTGGGTCATGACCCGGGATCACTGGTGCTCATGTCCATCTGTCACCGTGCGAGAGGTGGGGGACACCCTGGACAGGTTGCTGGTCCATCACAGGTTGGACAATAAATGGTGGCTCAAGGTTGTCTAATCACTTAAGGCCCCATCATAGACAGCCCGTTGATCAATAGTTTTTGTCCAATAGCACCATTGGTTTTGAATAACAGTTCAGCGCATGTGTTCAAACTGAATCAGTGTTTAAACACATTATCTTGACCAGTTACATTAAAGTTGTGCCAAAGATAATATCCAAGTCATTCCTTAAAAGTAGGAGCTGAGACCTTATTGTTCCACCGGCTGGACTCTGTCCTGCTCGGGTCAGCCCGGCACAGATCAGTCGTTCCACTGGTGGCCCACCTGCTTCCAGCTCGGTTCTTTAGGACCTGCTGGGTCGAGCTGAAGGCCTGACGTCAGCAGGACGTTGTTTGGTCACCAAGAGAGACGTCAACCAAACCGAGGAGTGTTTCGTGACTTTGTTCCACGTATTTGCTCATTGCTGTGCTGCGTTTGTCTTGGATAGAAAAAGACGTCACACATTTCAGGTCTTTTCATAGATTCAGTACATTAGATCCACTCATCGATTCCTTGTGAAAATTTAAATAAGAAAAATGCTTTTGTCGTGTTTAATAACAAAAAACAGACGGAGGGTCTTCTGGTGGTTTTATATCTATGCAGAATTTAAAAAAAGGAAGTCCTGGCTCATTGATATATATTGATAAACACAAATTTTAGTGTATTTTCACGAACTGTCCGCTAAAGAAGTGAAAGTAAAAGTATTTGCTGGTTTACTCTCTCAGCAGTACTGTACATGTTTGCCCTCGCTCCAGTGATTTCATGGCTTTTAAGCAAACACAAAGACACCATTATGGCTCCGCTCGCTGGAATAAACTCCCATTTCTCTCCTCTTTCTGCTCCTCGCATCTTTTCACGCTCGTCCTCCTCCCACTCACACGTTCACCCACATCTCCAGGATCAGACGTGAACCCACGTTTTCCCTTTCGTTACCTCAGCCGCTGTGATTTCTTTACCCTTTCCCCCTTCATGGAGGTGAGAAGCTAAAAACTGACGAACACAAGAAAAAACGAGGGAAGATGGAGAAGTGAAGGAGCGGAGGGTGGAGGAGTGCGCAGTTTGTAATAATTAGCAGCCCCCTCCCACGTCCTCGTCCTTTGAAGTCCCGTCCTCCAGACTCACCCTGGGTGTAGGGGGGGCGGGGCTTCTGAAGAAACGGGGGTGTCAGGAATGTGGGTCAAAACTCTGTGTGTGTGTGTGAGAAGATGCTGATGATGAAAAGAGAGAAAGTGCTTCTCTCCTGTGGCAGATTGCATACTGTATGCTCCTTTTCTTGATTGACCCCCACACACACACACACACACATCAATCATGTGTGCCACATGCTGTACTTGCAACACGCACACACGTCACACAAGTCTTTGTTTTGGTTCGCTGCAAAGATAAAACCTGCTCTGTTACACTTTTTTGTTTGGGGAGACAAAGAGGGCTTATCAACTGGGAGTGTGTGTGTGCACGTGTGTGTGCATGAGATAAATAATGTGTGCGTGTTCAGTGCAGTCATTTAGTTTGCATTGTGATCTTTATGAGCTGCGTTTTCGTCTGTTTCCTGAAGTCACCCCCCATTATAACTTAGTGTCACTGGCATGATTTTTTTACTATGCATAAAATTGCTCAATATATATATATTTTATCATTTAAATATGTCCGTTTTTGCAAACAAAATGATAAATCAATTTAATTTTGCTTTAAAAGTGATTTTAAACTTCGTCCCGTGTTTAATCACGGGAAATCCGATTACACGCGAATGCAACATCTGTGACGTAAAAACGGGCAGAGGGCTACGTCTCTTTAATAGCGGACTATTTATAACCCGACGAATTTATCAATCTAAGTGAAGATTTGAGCGATTTGTCTTCAGTTTGGGAAGCAGAAAGTTAGATGAACAAGAAACAGCAGGTTCTAATTTAGGTCTGCACCCGTATTTATTTGAGTCTTACCTTTCCAGGAAGCGAGGGATCTCCGAGGGGGCAGCTTTGTTTATTCCATACTTGACGAAGTATTTCATCTTTTGGGAAAGTGAAAAGGCTCACTTGTTCACTGATGATATTAGAACACCCAAATGCGACACAACGTAACGGCATTTGTCAAGTAAAAAAAAAAAAACGCGATCTGCAGAGGAGCAGCAGACACACGCACACTGACAAGCCCAGAGCTCTGCCCGTTTTCACGTCACAGATGTTGCATTCGCGTGTAATCGGATTTCCCGTGATTAAACACGGGGCGAAGTTTAAAATAACTTTTGAATCTAAATTAAATTGATTTATCATTTTGTTTGCAAACACGGACATATTTAAATGAAAAAAATATATATATATATTGAGCAATTTTATGCATAGTAAAAAAATCATGTCAGTGACGCTTTAACCTTTGTGGCGTCGACAGATCGACGATGGCCGGTCCACCGGGTCCTTGTAAGTGCCACGTACGGGTTAAAAAGTTTTTTGTGCGGTGGGAGCCATCTTCAGTCGGGTCGACGCTGTTGTAGATGTACGTCCATTGATTGGTTTAATTAAAATCTATCCTGTAGATTCATGAGATATCATGCTAACAGACAAGTTGACTCTAAATTCAGTTGAAGATGCATTTGTTCACTGGAACAAAGAACAGAACCCTGTACGGTGGAACATGGAGGAGACTCTGTTCTGGGTCAGGGGGTCCCTGAATCCATTCCAGGTACAATAAAACCTCAAAACTATCCAGGCGTCCTGGAGCCAAAGTCTCAGTGTTAGAAAACTTGGTGTCAATCTCGCAGCTCATGGGTCCTCCAACAGGATAATGACCCAGAACACAGCTAAAAACACACAACGGGTCAGAACCAAACATTGGACTGTTCTGAAGTGTTCTGAGTCCTGATCTAGAACCTGTTAAACATCTGTGGATGAAGCTGAAACATCTGGAGAAGGAACCCTTCAAACTCAAGACAGGTGGAGCAAATTGATCAGGAGGAGTGGACCAGAACACCTGTGGACAAGTGGACCAGGACACCTGTGGACAAGTGGACCAGGACACCTGTGGACAGGTGGACCAGAACACCTGTGGACAAGGACACATGTGGACAGGTGGACCAGGACACATGTGGACAGACGGATCAGGACACATGTGGACAGGTGCAGAAGTCAACACTATATTTAACACTATAACAACACTATATTTAAATTGGACTATCATCCTTTTTGTCATGGTCACTTTCAGTAGTTTGAGTTTGTTTTAGGGGCGGCCGTGGCGTAGTGGTAATGGCAGTCGTCCCTCGATCGGAAGGTTGGAGGTTCGAATCCCGGTTCCCCACACCATGTGTCGTTGTGTCCCTGGGCAAGACACTTAACCCCGAGTTGCTCCCGGTAGGACTGGATGGCGCCTTGCATGGCAGACTACCGCTACCGGTGTATGAATGTGTGTATGAATGGGTGGATGGCTGGTGCTGTAAAGCGCTTTGGGGCCCCTCATAGGGGGCTGGAAGGAGCTCCATTTACCATTTATTCTGTTGAAACAAAATTTAAAATCAAAGACTGATTTTTATTAGTTGATTTTCAGTCTTTTTAAATAATAATTGTTTATTTATTATTAATTATAATTATCGGATCGGAATAATTGTTTGTTAGTTTAAAAAAGATTAATTTGCCTTTGTGGGTTTTTCCATCTTTAAAAGAAAGAAGGATAAAACAAATTTTCTCATGTCTGTATGCCAGGGTGTTCATTCCTGGCCCTCGAGGGCCCCCATCCTGCACGCTTCACCTGTTTGCTCCAACACACCTGGTTCAGTAGTTAAATGACCTCCTCATGTCCTGCAGAAACCCAATCACCATTTAAATGTGTTGGAGCAAAAAGAACCTCTGAAACCTGCAGGATAGAGGCCCTCAAGGACCAGGATTAGACGCCATCTGTGTGCTTCACCTGCATTCAACCCAAACTTCACATCACTTTACAAAAACATACTTAACAAACAGGTGACTGATGGTTCTGGTACTACTTTATTCAAAGGACTGATTATTTTACTGAAGTCCCACCAGTTTTTTTTTTTTAATCAGGTACTGTCATCGATAACCAAATATGTGCACCAGGTTCACATAAAAAGCATTTGTTTTCATAATGCAACCCTGCGTACTGACTAATCTAACTTAGGTTTGACATTCTGTCATTAAATTATGTTTGTTAACATCACAGTAAAAGTAGTCTACCACAGTAAAAGTAGTCTACCACAGTAAAAGTAGTCTACCACAGTAAAAGTAGTCTACCACAGTAAAAGTAGTCTACCACAGTAAAAGTAGTCTACCACAGTAAAAGTAGTCTACCACAGTAAAAGTAGTCTACCACAGTAAAAGTAGTCTAGCACAGTAAAAGTAGTCTACCACAGTAAATATAGTCTAGCACAGTAAAAGTAGTCTAGCACAGTAAAAGTAGTCTACCACAGTAAAAGTAGTCTAGCACAGTAAAAGTAGTCTAGCACAGTAAAAGTAGTCTACCACAGTAAAAGTAGTCTACCACAGTAAAAAGTAGCCTACCACAGTAAAAAGTAGCCTACCACAGTAAAAAGTAGCCTACCACAGTAAAAAGTAGCCTACCACAGTAAAAAGTAGCCTAGCACAGTAAAAAGTAGCCTACCACAGTAAAAAGTAGCCTACCACAGTAAAAGTAGTCTAGCACAGTAAAAGTAGTCTACCACAGTAAAAGTAGTCTACCACAGTAAAAAGTAGTCTACCACAGTAAAAAGTAGTCTACCACAGTAAAAGGTAGCCTACCACAGTAAAAAGTAGCCTACCACAGTAAAAAGTAGCCTGCCACAGTAAAAAGTAGTCTGCCACAGTAAAAAGTAGTCTGCCACAGTAAAAAGTAGTCTGCCACACTAAAAAGTAGTCTGCCACACTAAAAAGTAGTCTGCCACAGTAAAAAGTAGTCTGCCACACTAAAAAGTAGTCTGCCACACTAAAAAGTAGTCTGCCACACTAAAAAGTAGTCTGCCACACTAAAAAGTAGTCTGCCACAGTAAAAAGTAGTCTGCCACAGTAAAAAGTAGTCTGCCACAGTAAAAAGTAGTCTGCCACAGTAAAAAGTAGTCTGCCACAGTAAAAAGTAGTCTGCCACAGTAAAAAGTAGTCTGCCACACTAAAAAGTAGTCTGCCACACTAAAAAGTAGTCTGCCACACTAAAAAGTAGTCTGCCACACTAAAAAGTAGTCTGCCACAGTAAAAAGTAGCCTACCACAGTAAAAAGTAGCCTACCACAGTAAAAAGTAGCCTAGCACAGTAAAAAGTAGCCTACCACAGTAAAAAGTAGCCTACCACAGTAAAAGTAGTCTAGCACAGTAAAAGTAGTCTACCACAGTAAAAGTAGTCTACCACAGTAAAAAGTAGTCTACCACAGTAAAAAGTAGTCTACCACAGTAAAAGGTAGCCTACCACAGTAAAAAGTAGCCTACCACAGTAAAAAGTAGCCTGCCACAGTAAAAAGTAGTCTGCCACAGTAAAAAGTAGTCTGCCACAGTAAAAAGTAGTCTGCCACACTAAAAAGTAGTCTGCCACACAAAAAAGTAGTCTGCCACACAAAAAAGTAGTCTGCCACACAAAAAAGTAGTCTGCCATACTAAAAAGTAGTCTGCCACACTAAAAAGTAGTCTGCCACACTAAAAAGTAGTCTGCCACACTAAAAAGTAGTCTGCCACAGTAAAAAGTAGTCTGCCACAGTAAAAAGTAGTCTGCCACAGTAAAAAGTTATAGAATTGTGCCGCTCGGCATGGCTGCATGTTGAAGTAGCTCTGTTACATTCATTCTGAAATTTTGCTTTTGAAAACTTTAATTCCTCTTTTTTTTAAATGTAAATTGCTTTTTTCGGCTGCAGCTGGAAGGATTTTTACTGAAACCGTTTTATATTTTTGGGCATTGGTTATGATGTACTGTATAACCATAACAACAAGGTGTTTTTTTTACAACTGGGAGCCGCTGAATAACATCTCAAAAGCTCAAATAATACCTCAGCTACATCTTCAAATCTCAGATGAGTTGAAAAGGAGGTGCCGTGGATGCTGTCCCATCTACCTGGCGGCAGTGCTCGAGTGCCTGACCATTTTCTTTGGATCAGCTGTGGGATGGACCGCTGCAGATCCTTCCTGCCCACAGACAGCATCTACAACAACTCTTTAATGAAAGGATGACGAGTTACAACAACAATTACTTTCCTTTTGGGATTAATAAAGTATTTTTGAATTGAATTGTTTTTGGTTTAAGAGAGTAACCACAACCGGTTTGATTCAAATTTGAATCACTTTTAGGCATTGATTCATTTTTAAATGTGTGGAGCAACATTAGTGGGAGCTCGTGACACTGATTCATGAAGAGCTTGTCACTATGTTGTCACTGGTGTGTGTGATCGCGTCAACAGATGGTGTCTCATGAGAGCGAGAGGAGCTAAAATCCTTCAGAGTGAAAGAGAAGGATGGTGACTGCAGGGGTTGGAGGGTCGGGCAGGACGTTTCTTCTGCTTCCTCCCTTCATTTCCCCCCATCCCTGCTAATGTCCCTTCCTTTTTGCCCACAAACAACGAGCAGGCTTAGGGCATGAGCAAGGTGTTTCCTGTGACCTGGCTCCTCTGGCATGTGATCCAGATGTTTATGGACACCTCCGCTTAGAATTACGGTAATTTAAAGGTGTGAAGAACAACTGTGTTCAGCTCATCATCTATTAATGCTTCATTCATCCATTATTTATATACTGCTCAAGCATTTTACAGAGTGAATGAGCGTCGGATTAAAAGCTGCGACACATTTTTCATCAGCAGAGACATTTTGGACTCTGGTGCCTCGTGCACCCGCTCACACAGCCACAGCAGCTCAGCAGCTCTTGAATGATGCGTTTGTTGATCGGCGCCTGGACTGAGCCCGACTGTGTTTCTGTCTGACAGGCCGTGCGCTGCCCTGCTATGGAGAAGATGAAGAGGATAAAGAAGCGTCTGTCGTTAACGCTCCGCCCCAGCCTGACCATCGACGAGTCACTGTCGGAGCTGGCCGAGCAGATGACCATAGAGGACGGCGGTACCAAGGACAACGGTAGGGCTTCGACAAAACGTCCAGTTTTTACCTCTCAAATGGCCAGAGAGAAAAACTTCTCGGTATATAGGCCATCGGAAAGTCTGGCACATATTTTTTGTTCTAAATAACAACAAAAAGTCAGATGTCTCGTTTAAAATAGTTTAAAAGAGCTACAGGGATGTAGATTTCTCAAAAAACAATTCAATATGTAGCTAAATACATTCAGAGACTACATTTTTTACTAAATAATTTGATTTTGGTTGTTTTTAATGTAATCATAACACATAAATATTACATTTTCTTTATTGTGGATATTTACAAAATAGGTATATTGTATGTTTTTACACACAAAAAACATATTAGTTAGATTAAGCATTAAGAGTTCCCCTCAAATTTTTTTTTTAATGTGCACATTGGTTCAGATCTGTCTGTTCAGTTGATTACAGTTTATAAAAGGCCAATTCACAACAAAAGTCATGTTGGCGCACAGTACAAAGAAAAGCACAGCAATTACAATTCATGAATCTGATTCAGTCCAAAACGCGTCCAGATTAAAGTCCAGTTACACTCGGTTCATTCCTGTATCTATTCACATACCATTTAACATCAGTGCCAGTTTGAGTACCGTACTTTCCGCCCTATAAGTCGCATCAGTCCAATTATGTCCAATAAAGTGGAAAAATCCATAAACGTGTCGCACCGCCGTATACAGTATGTTGCATCTATTATGCGTCACTGCTGACGCGTCGCGTATGTTACACGTCAGCAACCTGGAAATGGCCATAGGAGTGTGCACGGTAGGACTTTAACAAGATTAACACTTAAAAACAATCATTTGTTTGCTGAAAATTATAGCAAAGATGTGTCTGAGCTGAACTTTTCTTTAATAAATGCATGTACCAGTCAAATCAACTGAATAGACTATATGCCACGGACTTCCATTCCAGCACTCCCGCATTCATGAGCTGGACCGCGCACTTCCGGTTAGCGGGACTGACACGAACATAAATGAGTAAATACAATTAATAAAACATCGACATACGCACCAACAATAGCTCCATACACATATAAATCCATATAAATCTATAGCGACGTTTCCCCTACGGATAGCCGCGATAAATTGTCGCCCTAACTCCCCCCCCTCGGTGGGGGAACGGAACAGCCGCACCTACTGGTGGGTGGAAACAACGGAACTCACTTGTAGTGCCGGTAGCTCGCAGCCGCTTCCCGTTTCGGGTCGTTGTCATGGTCTGCTACTAGGAGCTAACGCTAACAACAACGGCAGTGGATGGGACCCGGAAGTGGCGGATGTGTCCGATATTTTAACGGAAGTACGTCACGACTACCCGTCGCATATAGTCTATTAAAAAAAATGTTTTGCTACGTCGGTGCTGCGAAGCGTGCACGCGCAGCGAGCGGATACGCTTCATTTCTTTAAATTTTAACAAGATATACACCTTATAAAAATATATATGTTTGCTGACATTGTAGCAAAAGTGTTTCTGAGCCTAACTTTTACTTTAAAAATTAGCGTAATGTTCAAATCAGCTGGATTTAAATTGTTTTGCTTTGACGGTTATCCAAAAGTGCGCGCGTGCTGCGAAAATAAATTATAAATAAACCGAATTTTAGCTCAAACATCTCCTACAGCTAATGGGTTGTAAATGTCCATCCAGTGATTACTTTCTGTAAGTTTCATCAAAATCTGTCCTGTGGTTCTTGACCTATTTTGCATTGCTAATAGTAAAACTCTGAGCTAACAGTAGTTCATACCTCCAGAGAGCAGGAGGCCGTGCTGCGTCAGAGTGAGTCCCACCAGATGAGTCTGCTGTCGGACACATGAGCTGGGAACGGTCGGTGGACACTAGCGGACGAAAGTAGTGGCGGCCGTGGCGTAGTGGTAATGGCGGTCGTCTCCCGATCGGAAAGTTGGCGGTTCGACTCCCGGGACCCGCACCATGTGTCGTTGTGTCCTTGGGCAAGACACTTAACCCTGAGTTGCTCCCGGTAGGACTGGAAAGCACCTTGCATGGTAGTCTGCCGCCACCGGTTTATGAATGTGTGTAGCATTCAATATATGTGTAGCACTTTGAGATTTTCAGTAATGAAAAGTGCGTTATAAATTGAATTAATTATTATTATTAATTATAAAGTGGTACTGCTCCATTTTTTTCGTCAGAATGAATGGAAACTGTCATATCTCAGCCAGAAATTGGTCGAAAAATATGGGAAAAAATCCCTAAATATGTCGCTTCGCCATATAATTCGCAGGGCATGCAAATTAGGCAAAATGTGTGACTTATAGGCCGGAAAATATGGTAAATATTCATCCAAGGAAAGCAGCAGATTGAGTTGGATCCTCCATCCTGAGCAGCACTTTGGTGACAGTGGAAAGGAATGACTCCCTTTTAACTGTGAGAAACCTCCACCTGAACCAGGATGGGCAGCCATCTGCCTCGACCGACTGTGGAGAAAGAGGACTGGAAAGTGACAGAATGACTGATCTCCATGTAGTCTCTGTGGTCCAGCAGTAGTTTCTATGGTTCAGGTGAATTTTCTACTCGTGTTAATGATAGGAAAAAAATACAAATACAAACAGCTGTTAGTTGGTCCTCCAGCAGTCCAAGTATAGAACATCAGAACTAAGGGATAGTTCAGGAAACACACAATCTTGTTCCACCTCATGTACCACATGTGATGCGAATGACAATAAAGATACTTGAACTTGAAAACTAGGGTTGATCAGAAATCAAGTCTTCAGTCTGGTCTTGGTTTCAGCCTCACAGGCAGAAACTGGAAGTTGGTTCAACAAGAGAGGAGCCTGAGAACTTTAAGCTCTGCCTCCCATTCTGCTTTAGGAACCACAAGTAAACCTGGGAGGGAAGTGCTCTGTTTGGAAAATATGGAACAATAAGATATTTAATAAAATATGGAGTTGGGTTGTTAAGAGCTTTGTATGTGCTTTAAATAAAGTAACTCATGTTTCTACTTCAAAAGTAGAATTTAAATGTTAAAGACCTTTAGAGTAGCCCATCACTACCGTGTTGTATTGATACGGAACGATTCTTACATTTTAACTTCTGTTCATCACAACAAGGTGTTTTCTAGTTTATGGCTTATTAATTTCAACCAATGCAGCAGTCTACATATTACTGTTTTCACACCCTGGGTCTGAATTGTGCTGATTTTTTACACATTTAATAGAAACGGCTCTAGTTAGGATTTGTCATATCTATTGTAATGGCTTAGAATAAATATAAAAATCTTTAAAGTGGGGTTAGTTTTCGAGCTGAAATGAGCATTAAATCAGTTTCCTTGTCCTTCACGAGACATTTAAAACTCCCCCGTGAGCGTTCTGCGTCTTCACAGCACTCGTTAACGAGCGAAGAGATGTGGTTCTGGATGTGAGTAGTCGGTAGCAGCTGTACGGCTTCCTCCGAGTCGCTCTGCATCAAGTTACGTAACAGGAGCAACAGCAGCGGAGCCGCATGAACGAACACACACACGCACACACACACGGTCCTTGAATCCACGTCTTCAGAGGACATTGTGTTCACTTACACCACTGACCTGAGATAAACCCGGTCTGGTCCAGGAAGACAACCTTCCTTCACTTTAACATGCAATGATTTGGATTATAAGGCTCGGAGCCTGAGCAGGAAGGGAAAGTCCTGATAACGTGAGAGAACAGACATCAATAAAAGCTGCCCACCTAAACACAAACAGCTGCAGGAGGAAACAGGAAGTCACACGTTCCTCGGCTCTGAGTTACAAAACATTCGGCTCAGTTTCCAGCTCACCGTGTCTCTAATGAGCCGCTCTTAATTGACAGCTTTTAGGATTAATAGATGCACATCCTCTTTTTAAATATATATTTTTTATTGCTGCCTTTTCAGCCCTGTTGCTCAGAATGACTCAAATCAAAACACAGCTGCAGGAAAAGCTTCAGCTGGTGAATCTGCTTCGGCTGCTGGCACCCGCAGCAGCTGGAGGTCAAAGCTGTCGTGGGTTTTAACGGCTTGACAAAGAAACGGCACGTGACTCTTTTAAATCGCAGGTAAGATTTGAAGTGGCGGCTCCTTGTCTTCTGACCTGCAGTTTGTTTAAAGGAGCAACACGGATCAGTATCGAGCAAGTCGATCCGGTCATCAAACTGAGGTCATCACCATTTATGTACCAAGTATGTAACCGAACTACTGATGCGCTCAAGATAATTTACTGAAACTTCACACTTAATGCATCATCACTAGCTGGAGTGTCACGTTTTACATCACCCCAGCTCTAAAGTCAAGGTCACAAATCAAGGTCAAAGTTAAAACAAGGTATTTGCTTGTTGACGGGCGTACAATGTTCTACTCTTTTAATACATTTTATCAAATTATTTAAAAACACCATGCTCATTATTTGGGTTTTTAAAGTCTGACAATGAGGATATATCAGTATATTTGTATAACAGTATTGTACATCTACCTTGTGGTGTTTTGCTAGTTTTGATACTTTGCATTTCACTTTCTATTTCTCTCCTATGTTATTTTTTTCTGTTGTTTTTGTTTTAAGGAAATTCTACCATTGCTGTTCATCATTCTTTAGTTTGTAGCAGGTCACTTTTGTAAATGAGCCCTCGAGGCTCAATGAGATTTACCTGACTAAATAAAGGTTGAATGAATGAATGAATTCAAACAACAGTCATCTATGAATAATATAACATAACAAATAACTAATCACAATTTTCCATATATATACTGTAGTAAGGATGGGGCCGATCCGATCCAGTATCGGTATCGGCATCCGATACCAGCATAATTTACGTATCAGATTTTCCGATCCAACCTGCTGATATTTCCGATCCTTGATGTATGTCAGAGAGCACATGTATTGCACCATACTCTGTGACTTCTGTCTTAACATTGTGTGAGTTAAACCCAGAAGACACTCTGAGCCTCACAACAGGTAATACCCAAACTTTAATAGCACACAAGAGGCAGGTCTATATCACAGACGTCCTTCTGACTCATGGTGCAGCCCGGAACACTAAAATACTGCTAAGCATTATGGGAAATCAACACAGTCCACTCGGTTTTTTAGTTTTGTTTTTGATTGTGGCACTATGAGTTGTAATTCTTGTTGGTTTTGATCAACGGATACAGATTTAAACTATACATTGAATTTACATTTATAAATTCAATGCATAGTTTAAATCTGTATCTGTTGATCAAAACCAACAAGAATTACAACTCATAGTGCCACAATCAAAAACGAAACTAAAAAACGGGGAGTGGACTGTGTTGATTTCCCATAATGCTTAGCAGTATTGTAGTGTTCCGGGCTGCACCATGAGTCAGAAGGACGTCTGTGATATAGACCTGCCTCTTGTGTGCTATTAAAGTTTGGGTATTACCTGATGTGAGGTTCAGAGTGTCTTCTTTGGGTTTAACTCACACAATGTTAAGACAGAAGTCACAGAGTACAGTATAGTGTAATACACGTGCTCTCTATTCAAGAAATTCATTATTACAGCCTCATATACCTGAATGGTATCGGATCGGGAAAGTACTGTATCGGTATCGGTCGATACCCAGATTTAAGTATCGGATCGGAAGTGAGAAATGTGGATCGGTGCATCCCTAATACAGTATATAGTACATTTTAGATAAACTAATTTATATGTATCTTTTCTAAAATTTTGTCTTTTTATAGAGTGTATGTAAACATCTGGTCTCAGCCGTATTCTAAGCGCGACGCCTCTCATCAGATCATTTTCTAAATTGTTTTAAAACCGGATGAAACTCCGTCGTCATTCCACGTTGAATGATCTTAGCCTAAAACTCTGGACATTGTGAATATTTCATCACATTTTGACTCTTAAAACTAAATTTAACAACATGATTGGTGTTTTAATTTTATTAATTTAAACAAATGCCTTAAACCGGGAGAAGCTGGTTTGAATACATCTCCATCAGTTGTGACTAGAGTAAACGCTCTTGTGTTGCACGTAATTGTTGATTTTTTTTTAAAGCATCAGTTGCTTTCTGTGTTTCAGAGCCCTTCATGAGGAATGGCCGGCCCCCCACCTCCCACAGCATGCACTCCTTCCTGCACCAGTACACCGGCTCCTTCAAGAAGCCGCCCCTGCGTCGGCCGCACAGCGTCATCGGCGGATCACTCGGGTCCTTCATGGCCATGCCGCGCAACGGCAGCCGCCTGGGTGAGGCTCGCACGCGTTCACCAACACACTCACCCAAACAGCAGGAAGCGAGTGGTCGCGGGGGGCAGATGGCGCCCGGCGCTCGGCAGGAACCGATGATGAAAAATATTTTGCTACGCGTCAGGAATTAGATATTGTTGCCATGGACTTTAAAAATATGGAAAAATATCCACCCTCTTTGATTTTTCAAATTTGGTTTCCTTACAGTCTGGAATGATATGATTATGATTTCTACTTCTATAAGTAGTGGAGCTACACAAAATATTACAGATTGACCAAGTTAAACGGAGGGAAAATAGTTCAATCAATCCACCTGTAGGCAAACTGTCAGACGATCTCCGTATCTCCAGCTGTTCTCACAGCCACCACACGGACTACCACTGAGCAAGGGACATCATGAAGACCAAGGATCTGTCCACACAGATTACTGTAGAGACAAAGCTGTGGAGAAGAACAGATCAGGGTTGACGCGTAAAAAAGTCCTAAACCCTGAACATCCGACGGGGTTCCATTAAGTTGAATGTTAGGAAACAAAAAGATAAAGCCAAGAGACAATTATTAACGAAAACTCACGGACTGATCAAGGAGGGCGTTGGTCAGAGAAATATCCCCAAACATGAGGAAAGGTTTAGGTTTATTTGTCATATGCAAGTCAATACAAGGGCAACATGAAATGCTTAGGACGAGGAGAATAATAATAATAATATGCTATGTATTGTCATCATTGTATGTTCTCATACAAAGGCGAAATTGGCTCTCTGCTTTAGTTTTAACCCATCCACCACCAGGTGGAGCAGTGGGCAGCTATGGAAAGCTCCCGGGGAGCAAATGAGGACGAGGTGTCCTGCCACGAGGTTTGCAGTGACCGAACTCAGGACCTTCGGTCCCGAGTTGGCTGCCCTGCCCCTACACCATCACGGCGCCCAGTCGGCTGCTCGAGAACCACTCGACTCACCCCAAAACAACAACAACAACAAAACAACCGCAAGAAATATCAAAGCGTGCAACAAAAAACAAAAACAAAGTAAAGCTGCCAAAAGTGAAAAAGAAATATATGTACAGCAGCATGGTCTGTCCTATTAGCAGAGTGGTTCTGTTAGTAGTGAGGCAACTGGTCCCATTAGCACCATGGTACTGTTAGCAGCATAGTACTGTTAGCGTTGTGGTTCTGTTAGCAGCATGGTTCTGTTAGCAGCATGGTTCTGTTAGCAGCATAGTACTGTTAGCAGCATAGTACTGTTAGCGTTGTGGTTCTGTTAGCAGCATGGTTCTGTTAGCAGCATGGTTCTGTTAGCAGCATGGTTCTGTTAGCAGCATGGTTCTGTTAGCAGCATGGTTCTGTTAGCATTGTGGTTCTGTTAGCACCATGGTTCTGTTAGCAGGATGGTACTGTTAGCTTTGTGGTTCTGTTAGCAGTGTGGTTCTGTTAGCAGCATGGTTCTGTTAGCAGCATGGTTCTGTTAGCAGCATGGTTCTGTTAGCAGCATGGTTCTGTTAGCGTTGTGGTTCTGTTAACGTTGTGGTTCTGTTAGCAGCATGGTTCTGTTAGCACCATGGTACTGTTAGCAGCATAGTACTGTTAGCAGTGTGGTTCTGTTGGCAGCATGGTTCTGTTAGCAGGATGGTACTGTTAGCTTTGTGGTTCTGTTAGCAGTGTGGTTCTGTTAGCAGTGTGGTTCTGTTAGCAGGATGGTACTGTTAGCAGCATGGTTCTGTTAGCGTTGTGGTTCTGTTAACGTTGTGGTTCTGTTAGCGTTGTGGTTCTGTTAGCAGCATGGTTCTGTTAGCAGCGTGGTTCTGTTAGCAGCATGGTTCTGTTAGCAGCATGGTTCTGTTAGCAGCATGGTTCTGTTAGCAGCATGGTTCTGTTAGCAGCATGGTTCTGTTAGCAGCATGGTACTGTTAGCAGGATGGTACTGTTAGCTTTGTGGTTCTGTTAGCAGTGTGGTTCTGTTAGCAGCATGGTTCTGTTAGCGTTGTGGTTCTGTTAACGTTGTGGTTCTGTTAGCATTGTGGTTCTGTTAGCGTTGTGGTTCTGTTAGCAGCATGGTTCTGTTAGCAGCATGGTTCTGTTAGCAGCATGGTACTGTTAGCACCATGGTACTGTTAGCGTTGTGGTTCTGTTAGCAGCATGGTTCTGTTAGCAGCATAGTACTGTTAGCAGCGTGGTTCTGTTAGCAGGATGGTACTGTTAGCTTTGTGGTTCTGTTAGCAGGATGGTACTGTTAGCTTTATGGTTCTTTTAGCACCATGGTACTGTTAGTATAATGATACTGTTAGTAACATGGTACTGTTAGCTTTGTGGTTCTGTTAGCAGTGAGGTTCTTTTAGCAGCATGATACCGTTAGCAGCATGTTATTGTTAGCAATTATGTTCTGTTAGCAGTGTGGTGTTGTGGCAATGGATGATGACTGCCCTCCAGAACCGGGTCCGGCAGACACAAAACATCCAAGGTTTCCACGCGGATCCGAACTGTTCTGTAGAGTTCGGTCCATGCAGGCAGATGGAGGATCATGGAGACGGTCACCATGACAGGCCGGAGCCTGAGGCAGGAAGGGGGCCAGGAACTGAAGCGTGATGGCAAAATGGTAAGGCAGTGACTCAGAAAACTTAAAAAGTACATTGCGGTCATACCCGTAGTGTGGGTGTGCGGTGTAGGTGAAAAAAAAACAAAAAAACAACGGCAACCAAGAAGAGCGAGTCGAAGCGGAGCTCCCATCAGTGCTGCCATACTGCGGCACACGTGACGTCACACACAAGAAGAAGGTGCTTTGGTCAGGCGAGGCTAAAATGAACCTTTCAGTCCGTCGGTAACTGTCTAGTTCAGTTCTAACAGTCCTCATGTAAAGAACACCATTTCCACTGTAAAGCACGGAGGTGGCAGCATCATGCTTCAAGAACTTTTTTTTGTGCTGGGACTGGAGAGCTGATCCAAGTTAACGGAAAGATGGTTGGAGCACAATACAGACATTTTTGAGAGAAACCAAAGAGATTTGAGACTGGGGCAGAGGTCCAGCTTACAGAAGGACGATGAGCTGAACCACACATCTGAAGGAAAACCAGTTCTAGATCTTGGACTGGTCCGGTCAAAGCCCAGACCTCAGTTTAGCTGTTGGACATGAGCAGGTTCAACCTAACAATCTGTTCCATGCCTTAGATCTGTCGCCGCTTTCTAAGAGTTTTTTTTATAAGCAAGGGAACACCAGAGGACCAGCACTGGACCCTGTCCCAGATAGGAGGACTTGGATCTAAAAACAGGACAGTTAAGTAGGACATTGATGTCACGCCGCCACAGCCTGTGTGCTTATTATCAAAGATGCTAATTACCGGGGAACGAAGGACGAGATGTACGAGGGATGGAGGGCGACAGTGGAGAAGGAAAAAAGAGTAGGACGTGTAAAGCTTGAAAAATGAATCAATTCAGCTCTGGATAAAGAAAAGATGAGGTACAACGACACAACCAAAACTCTAAAGCAAAATATGGACATGTGGGAGGAGCACACGTCAGATTTCGAAGAGGACTGACTGCTCAGAGGGAAAGGAACGACGATGGGAATCAGAAATGTTACTCAGAGAGGAAGAATTTGAAAGATGCTGAAACTCAGATAACAGAGAGGTATGTGAAAGCTGGAGGACCAAAAAGTAGAACATTTGATGGATTCTGAGGAGACACACACACACAAAGTCTGCTGCCTAAAAAAAGTCCATGAAAGAAAGAGAAGATCAAACGGAAAGTTCTGGGAAGAGAAAGGACTGTGTGAGTTTTTAAATATAATGTGTAAATGTGACACAGAAAGACGAGTTTATCTGATCCAGAGCCGTCAGTCTGCTTGTTTTATGGGAGACGTGGTTAAATTTAAGTGCGAGCTCAGAATAGATAAAAGTGGATTTTTTTTTTTAGCTGTGATGCGAAGCGGTGCCGGCAGGACGAGGTCGCTACAACACCCAGAGTGTTTGACACATTTGCGGCGCTGCAGCTTTGTTTTCTTTGTACAGCAGAAATTATTCGAAACGCGGAAACAACGAAAGAAACGGCTTTTACTGTGAACGCTGAAGGACTTTGCTGTAGCAGCTGAAACTGGGTTGTTAAAGCTAAAAGAAACAAAAAAACATCAGCTAAAAGTCAAAAACAGGCAAATAACAGTGGGTGGAAAATGGAAAAGTCGCTCAAATAAAAAGAAGTGAGGCTAGCGAAAAGCTAAACTTAGCAAAATGCTAGGTAAAAGGTGCAGCACACTAGCTAAAAGTGAAGTTTAGCTAATGGCTGTAGTCAAATAAAAGTAGCAAAAAGATAGAAGTTTAGAGGAGCAAAATGCTAGCTATAAATGTCAATTTGGTTAGCTAAAGGCAATGGAGCATTAGATGTATAAAATAAACTAGCTAACAGAAGCAATATGGTAGCTAAAAGCAAAAGTAGCAATAGGCTTTCTAAAAGCTAAATGTAAAAAAAAGGCTGGATGAAAGAAAAATGTAGCAAAACAATAGCTAGAAGCTAAAAGAAGCACAATGCTAGCTAAAAGTCTAACTGTAGTGAAACGCTAGCTTAAAGATAAAATTAATGGAAGGCTTACTAAAAGCTAAAGTAGCAAAAGGAGAGCTAAAAGTAGCAAAAGGCTAGCCAAAAGCACCTAATAGCTGACTAAAACCTAAAAGTAGCTAAAGGCTAGCTAAAATAAAGAAATCAAAAGGCCAGCTATTAACTAAAATAAAATAAAAAAGCTTAAAGTAGCAAAACACAGCAAAAGGCTAACCAAAAGTAAAATTTAACGAAAGACTAAAATTAATGGAAGGATTGCTAAAAACTAAAATTGCAAAAAGGTAGCTAAAAGTAGCAAAACCAGCTAAAAGCTAAATGTAACAAAAGTCTTGGAAGGTTAGCTACAGTATAAAAGTAAGGAAAGCTAGCTAAAAGCAGAAATTGTATTTGTTAGAAGTACCGTATTCGTCGCTGTATAATACGCGTTTTTTTTTGCTCGTTTGAATGTCCTGCGTATTACACACCGAAGCGTATTATTTACGGTTTTTTCTGGTTTATTTCCAATAATTGGTCAAAGCGTATTGTAGACTGGAGCGTATAATACAACGGCGAATACGGTAAGTCAATGTTTAAATGATCAACATTAACTTACTTCTAACAGTATTCATTCAAACTCATCTGCTCACCACAGACTCATGTTCGGGCTGCTGTTGTTACACCATATAGTTTTATATTATTAGTGTTTAGTGTACAGGTAGTCCTCAACTTACGACGTTTTGGACTTACTCATTTCATAAAAAATAAAAAATAAAAAATTATTATTTAAATGAATAAATAGATGTACAGTACTGTACAGTCACCAAGCACTTAGCCTATCCTAACACAGTTTTTAAAGATGGAGTGAGTTGAATTGTCTCTCTCCTCCTTAGCAGGCTCCATTCACATAAAGGGAGACAATTCAACTCACTCCTTCATCTTTAAAAACTGTGTTAGGATAGGCTAAGTGCTTGGTAACTGTACAGTACTGTACTTTTATTTATTTATAAAAATAAAAATAAATTGTATGTGCTCCAACTTATGGCAATTTCGTGTTACGAACGGTGCGTAGGAACGGAACTCGTTCGTAAGTCGAGGACTACCTGTAAAATCTCAGATCCTTATTTACTGTTTCTTTTTTAAACTTTATCTTTTACTATTTTTGGGTGTAACTGGGACCCTGAGTAGTACATAATTTTGTTCCACCTCATGTACCACATGAGGTGGTAACGACAATAAAGTTGACTTGGACTTGAACTTTAAATAGCAAAAGGAAAGTCAAAGTAGCAAAGACAGCAACAGTTTGCTGGTGATAAGATGGCCTCCGGGGCCCGCCCTCTCCCCCATGAACTACTAGCTAAAACTAGCTAGCTAGCATCTAGCTAAAAACATTTGCTACAAGTAGCCAAACCAACTTACAGCTAAATGTAACAAAAATATTGGAATTTTAGCTAACAGTTAAAAGTAATGAAAGACTAGCCGAAAACTAAAATAGCAAAAGGATAGCCAAAAATACAAACCGGATTCCTAAAAAGTTGGGACACTAAACAAATTGTGAATAAAAACTGAATGCAATGATGTGGAGATGGCAAATGTCAATATTTTATTCGTAATAGAACATAGATGACAGATCAAAAGTTTAATCTGAGTAAATGTAACATTTTACAGGAAAAATATGTTGATTCAAAATTTCACAGTGTCAAAAAATCCCCCCAAAAAGTTGGGACAAGTAGCAATAAGTGCTGGAAAAAGGAAATTGAACATATAACGAACATCTGGAAGACCAATTAAAGCTGGGGTATGTAAGATTGTAATGTAGTCTGTAACTTTTCAAACAATATATTTTTAACATATTTCTTCACTCTGTCACTATCTACTGACAAACTGATGTTAGACAAAGTAATCTCTGAAAAAAACTATAGTCCCCTTGCTTCTCTATCAGCATTTATAAAAACACTAAAAACACAGAGTGACCAGGACAATGACAGCCAATAAAAACAGAGTTTGTAACCAGCCAATTAAAAACAGAGCTTGAATTTGAATCAGCCAATAAAAACAGAGCTTGAATTTGAATCAGCCAATAAAAACAGAGCTTGAATTTGAATCTCAGCAGAGCCTCCCCCTCAGAGCCATATATGGCTCTGAGGGGGAGGGATCAGAATGCTTTGCCTGTTGAAAATTTTTCTAAGTTCTGCACTCTACAGAAAGTTACACATAGCACCTTTAACACTAATTAGGTCAATTGACAACATGACTGGGTATAAAAAAAGCTTCTCAGAGTGTCGGTGTCTCTCAGAAGCCAAGATGGTAAGAGGATCACCAATTCCACCATTGTTGCGCAGAAAGATAGTGCAGCAATACCAGAATGGTGTTACCCAGCGTAAAATAGCAAAGACTTTTAAGTTATCATCATCAACCGTGCATAACATCATCAAAAGATTCAGAGAATCTGGAACAATCGCTGTGCGTAAGGGTCAAGGCCGTAAAACTCTACTGGATGCTCGTGATCTCCGGGCCCTTAAACGTCACTGCACCTCAAACAGGAATGCCACTGTCAAGGAAATAACAGAATGGGCTCAGGAATACTTCCAGAAAGCATTGTCAGTGAACACAATCCACCGTGCCATCCGCCGGGGGAGCTGCCAAGGACGGAACCAGAGTCGAATCCAGATTCCTGAAATTATGACGGAATGTTTATTCAGCTGGGCTTCTCTGAAAAAGTCTAGAACAACATCTAGACGTCATCTCTTTCAGGGAAGACCCTGCATTTTTAATAATAATAATAATAATAATAATAA
>JBBPBX010000498.1:86080-99757 GCA_038048925.1 Garcialebias charrua
CATCTTACATTTGAAAATCACATTAAGCATCTGTTTAAAACCTGCTTCTTCCATCTTCGAAACATCTCCAGACTTCGCCCATCTCTGACTTTTCCTGATGCTGAGAAACTCGTCCATGCCTTTGTCTCCTCCAGGCTCGACTACTGCAACTCCCTGTTTATTGGTATCCCTGGCAAAAACCTTCAGAAACTTCAATACATTCAAAACAGTGCAGCAAGGATTCTGTTGAGAGTTCGTAAATTTGAACATATTACACCCATTCTCCATAACCTCCATTGGCTTCCTGTCACCTACAGAATTCAGTACAAAACTGCTCTCATTACCCATCAATGCTTGCACGGCACTTCACCTGACTATCTAAAGGACATTCTTGCACCATATTCATCCACCCGGTCTCTACGATCACAGAACAGTAATTTCCTTCATATTCCTCGGACCAAATTGAGGACCATGGGAGACCGAGCATTCTGTGTGGCTGCCCCCCGCCTGTGGAACTCCCTCCCTGACGACCTGAGAGCTCCACAGTCACTGGTTGACTTTAAAAGCAGCATAAAGACTTTTCTTTTTAAGCAAGCCTATTCTGCCTCCACATGATTTTATCTTTGATCTTAGCTGATATCATTATTGATTTTACTTGATTTTATCACTTGTTTTATTTTATTTATTTTTTAAGCAAGCCTAATCTGCATCCACATGATTTTATCTTTGATCTTAGTCGATATTATTATTGATTTTATTTGATTTTATCACTTGTTTTATTTTGATCTTTGCTTTGTTACACTTTGTAGCACTTTGAGATTTTTATTAATGAAAAGTGCATTATAAATTGAATTCATTATTATTATTATTATTATTATTATTATAAAAAATTAAGTAGAATTATTCATTTTGTGATGTAGTTTGTGTATTACAGTTAGAAAAATTAAGTAGAATTATTCATTCTGTGATGTAGTTTGAAGGTTATCATTGGTTGAACAAATTGTGAAATAAGGGGCAGATATAATAAGATTTCATCTTCTTTCTGCTCCCTTCATTTTATCCTACTTGTATTCTTGTATCTGATGAAACTGTCTTCTTGTATTGTTCTTTTAAAATGAAGGAATAAACATCAAATCAAACTTAAGTCGGAAATCCGACGTAAATTAAACGTAACATTGTGACGTCTCACGGGCTGTGTGCACGTTGCTAGGCAACGTGGAGGCCTACAGTTATAACGTTGAGGCTTCGGTTAGGTTGAGCCACGGACTTTTAGCATATTTTTGCTAACTGTTTACAACAATAACTTTTTAACCAAGAAACAAAAAAAATGCCTTTCACTGCTCAGACAGTTAAACTTCCCTTACACGAGCAAATAACGGAGTTGCAACGTAAAATCCAACTGCTGGGTAAGTGTTTTATATTATTATTATTGATATGAGTTCACGTGTCATTTCCTTTTAAATTAAACCGTCAACGCAGCGCTATTTCAATTGACTTAGGTGAACATAAGAGCAGATTTAGAGAACTACTGAACAGGCTGTGAGACGTGAATGCTTTTTTGTCATTAAATACGTCCACCAGAGGGCGACAGAGCTGCGTGTTATGAGAGCACTCAGGCCACCATCCAGAAGAACCAGGAGTCCATCCGCCAGCTGAGGCAGGAGAACAAACAATTATACAAAAAACTGGCAGAAGCTAATGCTGTAAGTCTAAACTGAGCTTCTTTTAACTCCATTTTATTCTCAATCATGCACAAAAAGATCAGTTGCTGGTGTGATGTCTCAACTCAGGGTGATGAACACATCATCAGAGCAGCTTTTCATAACAGAGGCATGGAGAAGGATGCCTTCCGCAACATGTCAGGGATGGTGAGAGGCACCAGAAGGCATTTTCAAGTTTCATTGTGCTGTGCTTTCTTATCAGCACTTGAATTATTTTCCCAGGCGGCCCTCACAACAGTGGATTACAAGGTGCTGTCCAAAACAAAACGCCTCAACGCCCTGAAACACACCACACAGACCTACCAGCAGCGCCTGGATGAGCTGAAGATGGAATATGAGAAGTTGAGACCAGAAGGCAGCTCTGGAGCCATGTCCTCAGATGCTTGGATTAGAAAAAAAGAGGAGGATGCCATGGTAGTGACCTTTCTGGCCTCAAAGTATGTAACTGTACTTTTTAATACACTGCAATGAGCCGAACAATAACTCAATGTCCTCAGAAACATCGTGCACTGGAGAACCGTCTGGAGAAAACACAGCTGAAGTGCAAGGAGGCTGAAAACCTCATGTCTTACTATCTGAAACTCAAAAGACACATGCAGGTTGGTGCTCATTTTTGCATGTTAAGCTCAAGTAAATGATTTTGTTTTCAGACTTGTATTTATTAACTTGAAACTCTTCTACACCTTAAACATATGATTACAGCTCAGTTTTCAAGATATTGACCTAAAATTTGATATTCACAATATTGCATGAGATCACTCGTTACAGTAAGTTTTGATGGTTTGACCAGCACGGCTGACTTAATTCAGTTCAGTTTATTTACATAGCACCAAGTCACCAACAGAAGTCATCTTAGGGCACTGGACAAAAACATTCACATAGATTATAAAATAACAGTTAGTAAAAGTTATCTATAAGAAGCCAGCAGATTGTCTCAAATCTTTACTTCGTTGCAACCTCTCGTCTTGAGCGGCACATTGGTGACAGTGGAAAGGAAAAAGTCCCTTTTAACAGGAAGAAACGTCCAGTAGAACCAGGCTCAGGATGGCCAGCAATCTGCCATGACCGATTGAGGAAAGTAAGGACACGTAAGAGATGCAGACAAACACAGAATGACTAGTGTAGATTATATGGGCAGGTGTAGTTTCTATATGGTTCGGTTGTAGATTCAATTGTTCGGGTGTGGATGCTATGGTTTGGGTGTAGATTCATTGGTTCGGGTGTAGATCATATGGTTCGGGTGTAGCTTTATATGGTTCGGGTGTAGATCAAATGGTTTGGGTATAGATTCTATGGTCCGGGTGTCGATTACAGTATATGGTTCAGGTGTAGATTCTATGGTTCGGGTGTAGATTCTATGGTTCGGGTGTAGATTCTATGGTTTGGGTGTAGATTCTATGGTTCTGGTGTAGATTATATGGTTCTGGTGTAGATTATATGGTTCTGGTGTAGATTATATGGTTCGAGTGTAGATTATATGGTTCGGGTGTCGATTCTATGGTTCGAGTGTAGATTATATGGTTCTGGTGTAGATTATATGGTTCTGGTGTAGATTATATGGTTCTGGTGTAGATTATATGGTTCTGGTGTAGATTCTATGGTTCGGGTGTAGATTCTATGGTTCGGGTGTAGATTCTATGGTTCGGGTGTAAATTCTATGGTTCAGGTGTAAATATGGTTCGGGTGAAGATTTTATGGTTCAGGTGTAGATTCTATGGTAGATTCATTGGTTCGGGTGTAGATTCTATGGTTTGGGTGTAGATTATATGGTTCGAATGTAGATTATATGGTTCAGGTGTAGATTCTAAGGTCCAGGTGTAGATTCTAAGGTCCAGGTGTAGATTCTATGGTCCAGGTGTAGATTCTATGGTTCAGGTGTAGATTCTATGGTTCAGGTGTAGATTCTATGGTTCAGGTGTAGATTCTTTGGAAAGAAAAATAAAGAGAATCTAAAAAAAATCACATGTTAATGAATAAATAAATCAATTACAAACATGAATGGTGGAACAAGCAAAGACAGCAGCAGAGTGAGGACATGTGGTCTGTTTGTCCTCCTGCAGTTTAAACCTATAACAAACAAGGAATGGATCAGGAAAGCCTAAATACAGGATTTATCATAAAGGAAAGTCTTCAACTAGTCTTCAAAGTAGACAATCAGTCTCATGGGCAAAAACTGCTGGCTCCCTTTCTGCTTTTAGAAACGCTAGGAACCACAAATAAACCTGCAGTCTAAAAGTGAAGTGATCTGTTGGTAAAATATAAAAAAATAAGATATTTAATGTAAGATGGAGCTTGCGTTTGAAAGTTTTGCATGTTAGAAGATGGATGGAGGGAAGCTACAACTGTGTAAACATGATTTCTTCCAGCTCTCATCAGAACTCTGTCAGCAGCAGTTTGGATTAACTGAACACTCTTTAAAGAACTTTATGACACCCAGATAAAGAATATTTACAAAAGTCCAACCCAGAAGTGATAAATGCATGAAGCAATTTGTCTGCATCCTTTTGGGACTAGATCTGTTTTGTGAAGTTGATCAGGTGGAAGAGAGTGGTCTGGTAACATTTTGAATGTGGGCGTTACAAGGCATGTCCTGGTCAAAAATAACATTTAGCTTCTTTGTATTGGAACTGGAGGCCCTGGTAATGCATCCAGAGGAAGTGAAAGATTGTTCCTAAAAGGTGTTTACACAACTCTTGCATGACAGTATACTTTCTAAAACATAATACTGTAGTTGTTTTGTTTTGTTGCACTAGTAACATTTGTCATGAAAGCGTTCTGCTCCATGATGAACCTTTAGAGCACCTTGCTGTTCTGCAGATGTTACTCTGTCTTTATGGTCGTTGGTGTGAACGTCATATGTGACGGCCACAGTAGTTCTGCATTACAGCGCTCTGTGACCCTTTTATTGTTTACCTCGGGTTGATTTGTATAAACACGTACAGTAGTTACCTCAGTTACTGTAAATAATACCAGCGACACACCCTAAACTGCTTTTGTCTGAAATACATGAGAAGAGCAGCTGATGGATTTGTTTCCAAGGCAACCAAACAAAGTCGGGCTGTAGGGATTAGGGGCAGAACTCACGTGCTTCTCTTCTGAAAGTGAAAACTACAATAGAAACACGTTTTTAAATGTTCATTTCCACCCACCGCCAAAAGGCAAAGGCAGAGTGATATCTTTGCCCGTGACTCTGTGTGTGTGTGTGCACATGTGAACAACTGAACAGATTTTAATGAAACTTTAAGGAAACTGTAACTGATTAACCCAACTCAAGATGACCACCAAAGACAACTGGCCTTACAAAAACAAAAAGCAGTAATTTGATTAATTGGACAGATTTTGGGCTAAAATCGGGTATGGTAGTAAATGAGAGTCATTCAGAACACATGCAGTGTGACAACTCGCAGTATCACGAGATCATGCATAACAATCTTTTTTTTTTTAAAATTGTAAACCAACAACTTGCTCATGTCTCAGCAAAATATGATCTTAATCTAAAATTCTGACATGAAAGGCAGCGAGCGATATGCATTCCTTCAACGAATGCTAGGTGTTCAGCTAATAAAGTTTAATCTGTAATCTGACAGAGAAATTATTTAGATTGTTCAACGGATTAGGACCCCAGGTTTTTTTCTGTCTGCTTGCTATCCTTTGTCGCCGAGCGAAAAGGGGATATTGAAAATACCATCTGTCTGTTTGTCTGTCCGTCCATTTGTGAACATTCTGAGCACAATAACTTGAAAAATAAGTGAAGCAGGCACCAACTTCTATTTTGGCGTGTGACTAAGTAAGAAAGGTTCCTTTCAAAAAATTGGGTTGCCACATCAAAATCCAAGATGGCCACAGACACACAGATATATGTACACATTACAGTACCGGTAGTCCCTCGTTTATCGCAGGTATCCGTACCCTGAAGATGCGATAAATAAAATATGCGAAGTAGGAATAGTAGTACAAGTACCGTATTTTCCACTGTAAATGTCACACTGTCCTATAAGTTGTATCAGTTCAAGTATGTCTAGTAAAGTGGAAAAATATGACTTGACTTGACTCCAGATGGAGATAAGAGAATGTTTTGGGCATGTTCTCATGGCATCAACACCAGTGAGACATTGTGAGTCAGTGAGCTGGCCTTCAGGCCGAGACAAGAGAAAGATGTTCTCATCCATAATATAAAAAAAGATTAATACCAACAATTTTCTAACAAACTCATAACCACTTGAATATCGTGCACCAAAAACATTAAAGTTTACTTGCATTCCCTGTTCAGTTCCAGTCCAGAGCAACGCTCATCACAAAACTACAAACGTTCACTGTTCAAACCCTTCAGCGACGGGGGACATGGGCGTTAAGTTTAAATTGAAGCAAGTGTTTCATCTTTTGACTCTCAGTGCTCCTGAACTTTGTTACAACGGAGCCACGTTGTAATTCAACCAGTGGGTCTTTCTGCTTCATCTGGCTGGAGCCGCCAGGGCCTCACCTGTAAAACATAATCTGGATGATGCTCGACATCAAGTCACCAGCTGTGCAGTCACTGATGAATCCTGTTGATTTGTGTGCAAATATCAAGCCTACCTCACCTCTCTGAGTCTTTAAATGACATGAAATCAAGAACGTTAACATCTGTAAATATTGTTTTAACAATGGGATTAAAGCCTTGAAACCATTGTGTGTTTTCTTTGCAAGAGAACTTTTTATACAAATGATGCTGCTGATTAATCACATGATTTTTTTTAAATGTTCAATCAGGGCTTTTTAATTCTCTATTTCACACGTTTTCTATCATTTTATTTGTTCCTATAATATTTGCTGTAGTTCACTTGGAAAAAGGGCCTTCTCCTATTCCGCTCCTGCTTCATGGAATATCTTACAAAAAGATCTGAAGCTCTCGACCTTGACTTCTCTAAATGGTTTTCAGAATCTGTTGGAATCCTGGCAAAAACCAATGCAGATTTGTTCCTGTCTTTGATTTTATACATCTACCTTATAATGTTTTGCTAGTTTTTTGATACTTTGTTTAAAAAAAAAAAAAATGTATTTCTCTCTTTTGTTTTTTTTCTCTTTTGTTTTCTATTGTTTATTGTTTAAGGAAATTCTACCATTGCTGTTCATCGTTCTTTAGTTTTAGCAGGTCGCTTTCGTAAATGAGCCCATGAGGCTCAATAAGATTTACCTGACTAAATAAAGGTTGAATGAACATGTAGACTATTATATAGTTTATGTTATTGCATTAAACTGATGATAAGGTAACACATCTTTCTTATGTTTGCTTCCTTCCTCGCACCTTTTATTTCCTTTTCCTTTTCTTTCTTTACCGTGTTTTGTCTCTCCAGGACGAGAGCCTGACTTTCCAGAGCCAGTTGGACAGCTTGGAAGCAGAAATCCTGAAACGCAGAGAGGAGCTTGACAACCTGCAGCTCATGAATAACAATGCTCAGCTCTCCAGAGAAGCTGCTAAGGTGAGATGCATCTCTCATGTGTGTGTTTGTGGTGTCACTGTTACTGTTACCTGAAAAATTCACTCACCTTTATCTGCTCTCGCTCAAGATGGACGCCTTCTCCTCTCCCGCCCCTGTTCTCCTCTTCCTCCTGCTTTTGCTCTCTGTGTGTGTCTCGGAGCTCCTGGTACACATCTTTCGAACTAAAAAATGTTATTATGGATCTGATGAGCTGGACTTTCAACGCAATCGACAAAATCTTTCCAACAAAACGACAGGGTCCTGGAGAGCCTTCATGTCCTGCCGAGACTCACGCTACAGGGTACATCAGGGATCCCTGAAGAGTTTGGCAGCGGATGTGTCTTTCAGTTCTGTCTCAGGACGCCGTCGAAGACGTTTATACTGTATAATTGGATTCACAATAGCAGGGTTTCTGCTTTTTGGCATCGGCGAGCCCCTTATCAACTTTTGAAGAAGACATGGCAGTTTCGACCATGGCAAAACTTCTGAGTCTGTGTTAAGGTTTGGTTCATGCTATGAGTACTCAAAATCAGCTGATTTATGAGCTAAAGCATAAGATGGAAGCGATTCGTGAGAATCTCAGGCCACCTGCGGCTTCCGGGACTCGCCAGCATGTTGGAGTCGACCTTGAAGAAGGCTCATAGCACGGATCAGTGGAGTGGAATCTGGACATTTTGGATGTGGATAGTACCAGCAGGACTGAAGGCTGACAAGAAAAAAAACAGTCTGCTTAAGAAAATCAACAATTGTGGCTTATCTGAATCTGACTCCCTCATTTAGCTGACTATCAAATTTCTCCTGGTACATGTGTAAACTAAGGAAAAGGCTTCATCTATCGCACCCCCACTCCCAGAGAACTTCTGTGCAGGCTTATCAGAACTGCCGGCTGAACTACATCACCAGGACGGTGGCCTGTCAGGAAGTGCTTCACGGACAAATCTCGATGTCTTGACACATGCTTGCTAGCAGAGTTTTTTTATGTCTCAAATTGTGTCCTGATAGGACAAGATGTGAAGAGATCTTTTTTGTAATACCACTATACTATCCATCCCATGGCCTTTTACATTTTTCTATCTAAAAAGTATTCTGATAAAGAACAAGAGGCCGCGCTCTTGTAGCAGCAGCAACGTGCACTCCGCCCATCTTTCGGACGACTGTACGAACATAATCTCACTGTATCCCGGTACAATGATAATAAAGCTTATTCTGATTCTGACCTGCTAAAAACAATGCATCTTGGTTGGTTTAACCTCATTTAGTCACGTGTTTTTCCTTCAGGCTGAGTTACATCTGCAGGAAGAGCTGCTGTCCAAAGAGTTCAAGGAGAGGGAGCGAGTCATAGCAAGTTACAGGAAGACGGTTGAAGAGCGCAAGGCCCAGGCTAAGAGAGCCGAGAGAAAGGTGAGGCAGGCGAGGAGACGGCTGATGTCTGACCACATCCAAAATCAGAAAAAATGGACCAAGTCTTTCATTCAGATCATAATTCAACACTAAAAATGGTTGTAAAAATGAGTGTTAACTTTTAAAATTGTCTGGAAACTTGGCCACATGCAGGTTCAGAAAACAACCGTGCAGCCAGATGAGGTGACCAGCGAGGCCCCGCGCAGCGTCACCAGGATCGCAGCTGAAGAAGAGCAAGCCATCTCCACCTTCGAGGAAGCCTTCACGCGCATCAAGGACGCCACCGGGGTCACGGATATTCAAGTATGACCGTGGAGAGAAGTGTTTTATCCAACCTGCAGTGTGGCACAAGCAGAGTTGATTTCTTCATGATGTTTCTGCAACGCAGGAGATCGTGGAGCGGTTCATCTCCCAAAAAGAGATGCACCAACATCTGGAAACGCTGAAGAAAGAGAACGAAGAGGTCCTGCAGCAGCTGAAGGAGCAGAAAGAGCTCCTTAACCAACAGTTCGAGGATATTAAATATTCAGGGGAGGCTAAACTGTCAAAGTGAGGCTCACGTTTGTGAAAACGTTATTTATTTTCTGTTTCTGTCAGCTTTGTCTAAAGGTCATTTCAGACAGCAGCAGTGTGTTCCTCTTCAAGTTTCATTTTGGTTTTTATTAGTGAGCAGAAGCTGTTGGAGGAGTCCGAACATCAGCTGCAAGCACAGCAGCAGAGATGTGACGCAGCCCAAGAGCACCTTGCGCAGCTCACAAAAGCCCTCGGTACCATCAGGGCTGGAGTTGAGCACGTAGCAGAGAAACTGCAGCACGTAGCGCTGGTAAAACACACACACAGCGTTAAATGTCCTTCTGTCTCAGTGCTTCCATCATCTTTGCTTGTCCTGTTATCGTTCCTCTTCCAGAGTGAGGAGAGAGTCACTGACGTGCGTCCAGATTCAGATGAGTTTGTTCTGGAGCTTCTGGTCCAGTGTAAGCTGAAACTTCAGGTGTTACAAATGGAGCTCAAAGGGAAGGACCTGGACACTGTCATGAAGGAGATGGAGGAAGACGAGGTGAGAACGTGTTGCATAAGTACAGCCCTCACAATGATGGTTCTTAAAGAGCGACTAAACTCAAAATGAACTTTTTTTAAATCTGATAAACTCCCTAGAATGTGTCTAAAATGTTGTATAGCACTACGTCTGTGTTAATTTTCATATATTTGTGCGTATTAGTTTAAATCGGCAATATTTGATCTAAAAACGTGTTTACGGTAATCCTATGGGTTGAACAGAGGAATTGCACCTTAATTTTCTTATTAGTCTAGGATTCTCACTGCAGAGATGGAAGGTCCTCGCTGCAGTTCATACCTTATATGGAAGTGGTACATTGCACACCGGAAAAGTACTGCAACGAAGCATATTATCGTTTTTGGAATGGCACTACAGTAGTTATTTCAACTTATTTATTTTAAAAATACTTTTCACTTCATTGAAACTATTTGGTTGTATTTGTTTTCTTATTGTGCGATGGACAAGTAATGCATGAATGCCAAGTTGGGGCAGTGGTGTAGGAGCAGGTTTGGGATCCGGAAGACCCAGGTTCGATTCCTGGCCACGGAATACCTTGTGGTATTATTATTATTTTTTTTTTAGGCCTTTTGTTTTGGATAGATCGGGTGAGAATAGATAAATACATCTACATAATTATTCTTTGTTGTTGCTTGTTTTAAGTTGTTTGCTAGAGTTGTAGTTTGTTTTAGTTTGTTGCTAGAGGGGGCGTGAACACAGCTCAACCACCCACCTCCTCCCCTCCTTCTCTCTCGACACTCCCATTTTCATGAGGTTGAATCTGTTCTGGGGGCGGGGCTACCGTTTCACAGTCTGTGGGGTTGAGTGCCTCTTCAATAGTAGGCAGCTGATTTGTGGTTGTGGATGTAGGCAGCAGATATTTATACAGACTGTGTGGGTAAGTCATCAGTGATTATGTTTGACTCATAAAGGCAGCTCTAACAGCTCCGCTGCGAGTGTGGATCCACAGAAGCGACACGCTACTCTGCTGGGATCGGTTAGAAACAGGTTGAATCTCTGACAGCAGCACTAGTTCATATTCATGGTTTTGCCTTGTGCTTTTATTCTTCGGCTCATCCATGCAGGTGATTTTTTTTAATAACGTTACGTTAATTTTCCTCATGGACCAGTCTAATTTCAAGAATTTAGTCTTCCACTAGATTTTTTAAAAACATATTCATTAAACCAATGGCAAACAGAGGAGAAGTGACCTGGTTCTGAATATGTAGCATCTGGCTGTAGTATCTCAGGAGGCTTTGAGAAAATAGAAGCACACGTTTGCTTCATCCGGTGAACGTACAGTCAGTGACTTGGTGGCGTGATGATTTTTCTCTGGTGAAGGATGTAACGACAGAATAAAAGACTCAAGAGACTGTTTACCCTGAACCTTTCACTCTTACATATCTGACTGCAAGAACAAGGCCGTGCTTCCAGGTCAGGAGTTCAAGTATTTGAGCATCTTGTTCTTGAGTGATGGTATGATGAAGTGGGAGGTGGATCAATGGATTTGGGCTTCGTCCTCAGTAATGAGGGTGTTGCTTTGGTCGGTCATGGTGAAGAAAGAAATGAGCCGAAAGGCAAAGATTTATTAGTCTGTCTACGTTCCACCCCTCACCTGTGGTCATGAGGTTTGGATCACGACTAAATGAACAAGATCCTGGATACAAGCATCTGAAATTAGCTTCTTTTTGTAGCGGGGCCACCAGGCCCAATGGGTGAGGAGCTCCGCCATCAGGGGGAGTTCGGAGTAGAGCTGCTGCTCCTTCACCAGTTGAGGTGCTTCATCTGATTAGGACACCTCCCTTTAGATTTTCCAGGCATATCCCACTAGAGACCCCCAGGTAGACCCAGAACTCTCTGGAGTGTTTTATGTTTTCTCTGATCTGGGAACGTCTCGGGGGAGGAGCTGGAGAGTGTCGCTGTGGAGAGGGAGCTCTGGTTTCCCTCCTGGACCTGTTTCCTCCATGACCCAACTACAGATAAGTGGTAGAGCATGAAGATGGGCAACCAGAGTCTCAGAGTTTTTGCTCTACAACCTTTCTGTTTGGGAAGATGAAGGTCACAGCTGGAAACAACAATCCTCACATTTTCACCCGTTTCTGTTCATGTCTGAATGTTTGTCGCTGTAGTAAAATATCTCACAAATCACTGAATGAATCTGGAGGATTTTTTTCAAAAAGTAATGACTGAATGTCTAAAACTGATTACTTTCTGTCAAGATGGCTGCAGCAGCTAATCAACCGTAGCCGACAGAGTGGTGGTAACTCCGTCAGTTTAAAGATACAATATTGAGCAGATTTCATGGGGAAATGACGCATTGTGTCCCTTTTTACTTCTGTGACCAGTTCTTTGTGAGGATGGAGGGGAAGCTTCCTGAGTGCAACACCAGAGTCCGACTCCTCGAGGCCCAGACACTGGACGCCGTCGATGACAGTGAGTCGAAGGCGTTTAAAACGACAAACACAAAGCAAAGCACCCGAACTTGACTTCACATCACCACTTGTCTCACAGAGGACGGGAGCGAGGAAGAGGAGGCCAACGTCATCTCACGCGAGGCCCTGAAGCGCCAGTCTCAGCTGATCGTCGACGCCAACTCCAAGAAGACCTGGAAGAAGAAGGGCAAGTTCTGATCCAGCGCCAGCCTCAGGAAAGGCCTTCAGAGTGGATCCAAATAAAAGCTAAAGAGATTTTAAGGTTTGGAACTGTCGAGAAGTTCACCTCTTCAATAATTCAGATGATGAAAACCAGTTTAAGTGTTCTCAGCTGATCGTTCTGAGCTAATGTTTGTGTTTTGTGCCTGGTTTGTTTAGACAACAATAAAGTCCTGCAACACGTGTTGCACCAACACGCTACTGTCGCCACTTTATTTCCCTCATCATCTGCCTTGGGGGAGTCAATAAAAAGTGATCAGACTTCATCCCTTTCAATGAGCTCGAGTTTCTGAGAGAATCATGTAACTTCTCCCCGAAGCTTCTAATCTTTGTGCCGCTGATCGAAACCAGCTCTGTAAATGTTATGGGTGTCATCTTACCGATGCAAAGCTTTGTGGAACTCACGTTTGCTGAAAACCAACACCCGTGACGTGTTCGGTCTTTATTCGTAGTTCAGTTACATCAAAACTGTAAAATCATTCACGCTTTTTTCACCATGGGAGTTGGTTACCGGAGAAATCTTCTTTTGGAAGAATCAGTTCACATTTCAGGCGCTTTGCTTTGTTCTCTGACCCCAAAATCCCTAAAACCCAGTTCAGAACCAGAGGGGATTTCTTCCTTTTGTCACTAAACAGATGTTTTACAGAAGCAGTAGTGACCGGGCCACGAGCAGAATGTACCCAGAGTGACGACCTTCGGACGTCAAGGAAAGCTTTTAGTGCAGCGGGTGTTAGCCTTTCTTGTGAGTCAGCTGGAATAAAACAGCTGATGAATAATTTTATTCTAATTAAGTTTAATTTTTCCAGATTCATTTTGGTTCTTGTTACATCTGCTTCTATATTCAGCAAATTACAGAAATAATTTCCGTTTAGCTGAGTCCAAAGGATGTTAGTTTGAAGAAAAGTTTATTTTATTTTAACCAAAAAAAAACGGCCAACAATTATTTTTATGGTCTCGTCAGAAAAAAAGAAAGAATTTTGTGACAATGCATCATGTTTTTTTTATTATTATTTTGCACATAAATTATTTTATTGCCACAGAATAAAGCATGTAGAAATGTACCTACGGGCCATTCGTAAGTCGAAAATTCGTAAGTCGGATCACATTAAAAAAAAATTTTTTTAAATAAATAAATAAATAGATGTACTGTACAGTACTTAGCCTATCCTAACACAGTTTTTAAAGATGAAGGAGTGAGTTGAATATTCTCCCTTTCACATAAAGGGAGCTAGCTCCCTTTCCCTTTATGTGAATAGAACCTGCTAGGGAGGAGGGAGACAATTCAACTCCCTCCTTAACTGTGTTAGGATAGGCTAAGTGCTTGGTAACTGTACAGTACTGTACATTTATTTATTTATTATAAAAAATAAATTAAAAAATTTATGAGATGCGTTCGTAAGTCTGAAACGTCG
>JBBPBX010000499.1:0-10528 GCA_038048925.1 Garcialebias charrua
AAACTTTTTGTCAGCGTTTTTGTGGATTGACTAACTTTTATAATTCATAAATAATTTGTGCTATTTTTATTTAAAGGGGACCACATATTGGTTTTTTAAATTTTTATGGTATGTCTGTGTGCTATCCAGACCCCGTTCATTCAATTTAATACAAAAAATAATTCTTAGATAATAAATTATACCCTTTTTAATTCTGCCATTTCTAACTTCCGTTCTAAACGACCTGTTTATGATAATGAGCTCTGAAGTCCACGCCCGTCAAAACTCTGTCTCCGCCCTCTGTAACTGCCAGTATCTCAAATCTGTTGTTGTTTTAAAATTAGCCTTTTTTTATTACTCGTTTGACTTACTGTTAGTGCTAGCTTAAAAAATAACTTACCGAAAGCTGTTTGTGTGCGCCGCCATTAGCTGCTCCTTTTTATCATGCCCTCCCGAATCCGAGCTCTTCCTCCTCCTTCGGTAACAAACAGCCCGCGTAGCTCCTGCTAGTTGCATGCGGCGCTTTGGTCCACGGCTGCACATCCAATCCAGACAAACGCAAAGAGTGTTTCCAGTTAATTTGTCCATATGAGGCAACCTAACCTCTGACCGGACCGGACCCACACTGTCCTCAAAAGCCAGCAGCTAACTGCAGCCCGATCTCTCCGGAAAAAAAAAAAAAAAAGATGCCGCGACCGGGAAGCGAACCCGTGTCCTTCGGATAACGAGTCCAATTCACTACCTCTAGACCAACCGGGCAGTTATGCAAAAAGCAGTCTTTCATCGTATAAGAAACAATCACAACCACCTACATTTAGAACGCTGAAGTTTTGATTAGATTTTGATGAAGTGAAAGGTATTCTTAAAATAAATAAGTTGCTAATCTGAAAATATATCGATCAGTGGTGCTTGATGGTACAGACTGTCGTCCCGCGAGTAAGTGTGTGTGTGTGCACAGTTTTCTGCCGGCTGCGCGTTGGGAGCGATATTACACTAAAAATTGAACTAAAACGTAAAAATAACAATTATAAAGTATTATTATGTCGATGTATATATCTAGTTTCACCCCGATTTCTCCGAAACAAAAGGCTTTAAATAAAAAGGGGGAAAAAAAAGATGCCGTTGACAGGATGCGATCTCTGGTCTCCTGCGTGCCGCTCAAGTGTCGTAACCGCTCAACCAAACTGACAGTTGTGCAATAGTAGTCCTTCATCATATAAGAAACAAGTCCAAACCGCGAGAGTGTGTGTGCACAGTTTCAACGAGACAGAGTTCATTCAAACAAGGTAATAAAACATTCTGGTTTTACTCGAGATGTGCTGCATGGCTGGAGCAGGGCAAACCCCTAGCCCCCCGGGGGCTAAATAAATGAATAAATGACCGCCAGGTCAGCTCCTAAACCGCTAGGCAACCGTGACATCTTTTATACTCAAGTGGGTGGAGCATCACCAGGGGTTGCTAGGTGAGGGGCTGGACTCAGGTTTGAGGTGATTGGCTACGGTTTGTGACGTCACAAACCGCAGGAAGTGTGAAACGAAGCGTTTTTAATCACAGACAAATAAATCTACTTAGAGTAAATAAACCACTGGGTGCATTTTTTTGGCACAAGGACTGTTTTTTTATGAAGTAAATACCCAAAGTTGAGTAAAAAAACATTAAAAAGTGAATTTTGCATGTGTGGTCCCCTTTAAAATGCAGTACCGCTAATAACTAATTATCTATCAGTAAAAACCAATAAACTTATTTACAAGCTCTTATGCTGCTTGTTTTACCTTTTTCCCCACCATAAAGAGCAGAGAGGAGGAAGGGTTGGAGGGGGGAGGGGGGGCAGAGCGGAGAACAGACTCGGATCTACCATGTAGGTAAATGATGCCGTTGCCTGGGGATCCCATCAGCATGGGGCCCCGGCCCCGCCGCGCCCCGGCCAGTCACCTACATCCCTAACATTGATCCTGCTTGTTAATGTACATTTAACATAAAAATAATTATAGTTACGATGAAAACGATCATTAAATACGCAATTAAAAAAACGGTCGATTTCTTTCTCCCCCTACTAAAAATCATACCTGCAAACTCAGAAGGGATGAAAAAGGTGACAAATGTTGCGCCACCCCCCCCCCGAAAGATTTTGTAATTTTTTTAACATGCTTCAGGTAAAAGTCATTTACTAACCTGATTTAATGAGAACATAAATAGGAAAGATTGTGTCAACCAAAAAATTAACAACCAACAACAGCAGCAAGCCAAATACAGCAGAACATTTTGCTAACAATGCGCTGCTCCGAGTCAACAGATGCATTTAAAAACTTAAGACTTATCTCTTCAGACAGGCTTTTGGTTAATTTTGTACATTGATTTTAGAGTTTGTTATGTTTTACCTTTTTGTATAGTACTTCTGTGATTTTATGATTTTATTTTTCCTTTTGTAAAGCACTATGTGACTCTCATGTCTGTGAAATGTGCTATATAAATAAAACTTACTTACTAACAGTAAAAACTCATTTCTTAAATGTTTTGCCAGAAATTTTTGAATAAAGTATATTTCCTGCATTCTGGTGTATTTTAACAAGTTGTTAAACATCTATGTTTACCTACATGTAAACACTTGATTCAATAACTATTTTAGAGACATCTAACAAAATAAAGTCAGGTCCTGTGGACAGATTAAAAAATTGTTTAAATTATTATTGATCATGCATCAGGATATTTTAGAGACACCTCATTCAACTAGTTCATAGACATCATCCTGTTTTTAAACTCACTATGTGGCTAAGATAATGAAATTAATGTGACAATTTATCACAGTGACTTTAGGGGTGCAATTGACTTATTTTGTTAATTTTTATTTAGTATCATTTGTAACACAACATGCCATTTTACTAAACAATGGTGACACTCAATAAAAATATTAACTTTACCCAATGAGCAGGTGACATTTTAATAACCACCAGCAGTGAATTTAGGAGGGGCTTTTTAGTTTTCTGATTTAGTGATACACACCGTGGTGAAGTTAGTTCACGACTCCGTCATGTTTTCATCAGCGTGGTGTTCTCCCGTGTCACTTTGCAAAACTGCGTGTTGCAGGTTTTTTTTTTTATCTTTGTGAAGCTTCAAGAACTCCCACACGTTGGAGGAGTTGACTCGAACAGTTTTCTCTGCTCTCTTCCCTCGCGCTCTGTTGAACCTCCGTGCGCGACTCGCACAGAGCTCTCTGGACTCGCGCTGCCGAGTTGTTGTTTTTTTTACTTCGGTTTCGCTGTCGTCTCCTCCCCCTGTCTATCCTGAGGTTGTGATTGGCCAAAATGACGCGCTCCAACAAAGATGTTTTATTGACGACAGATGCATTACTCTGTCTTGAAATCCAGTCAGTGGGAAATAATGCATTCTAATCTGCCACGGGTCTGACCCCCCCCCCCGAAAACAAAAACTCATCGGATCTACACGAATCACGTAAATGATATATTTTGCTTTGAAAACGGCGAATTTCGCCGAAAGGTGACTAGTTTGCAGGTATGAAAAATGGACTATTCCATCTTGACATCTTCCGGGTCAGAGGTGAACTCAGGGGCTAATTCTGTGGCTAGCTGGCTGCGCTCGGTCTCTTCATAAATCCGCAGAGAACCCCGCTGTTTCAAGCCAAATTAACGTGGCCGGATGATTTTATTGTGTGTTTTGTGTTGACCATTCGACGGTGAGTCGTTATTTTTATGTATTTTAGTTACTTTTCATTAAATCTGTTGACTACCTATAGACGCTAACTCTGTGTCCAGCTGGTTGGTTGTGCTGGGTTTCTTGGATAAATCCGCAGAGAACCCCGCTGTTTCAAGCCAAATTAACGTGGCCGGAGTATTTTATTGTGTGTTTTGTGTCGACCATTCGACGGTGAGTCGTTAGTTTTATGTATTTGGGTTACTTTTATGTATAAATGCGGTGGCGACACACCCGTGTATTTGAGATTTAAAAGTGGTTTTAGGGATTAAAAGTTCATTCTATTTTTTGTTAATTTCGTGGCCGAATAGAATATATATACGTAAAGTATTAAATAAATCCTTTGATTTTTGTAATTTCATCCTTTTAGGATCATTTTTGTTACTTTTCAGTTGGCAGTGTAGTGCAAATTTTGCATAACGCTGCCGGCTATATATAAATATATATATACAGTATATATAATATCACATGGCAAGATGGCCGCGCTCAGTGCAGCCGCAGCTTCACGAGTTCCCGGATCATCTCTAGTTTTTAGTAATTTTAATAGTGTTTTTGTACCTGATTCTGCGCGTTTTTTGCGGGTGAATTACAGCCGAACTGAACTGTTAAGAATCGGAGCGGATTTACCACAGGGCACAGCTGAAATCAGCAACGAACTCAAATCAGAGCTCGGAAGATTGGACCTGCTAAAAACGTCCTTCTGGAAACAGATGCGCTCCAGGGGAAAGAAAAGAAAGCGATGCTCTCGTGAAAAAAAGAGAGGTTGTCGTGCAGGAATTATGACGAGAATGCGGGCAGACGCTAAAACCGGCAAACCCCCGATGCCGGCTCTTTTTCTGTCTAATGTGCGCTCGCTCGACAACAAGATGGATCTACTTCGTTTGAGGGTGACCACGTCGGAGGAGATGAGAAGATGTTCTGTGCTTTGTCTTACGGAAACGTGGATTTCTGAAGACACTCCTGACTCTGTTTACGAGCTGGACGAAAGGCTATTTTTCAGAACAGACCGGTGCACCGAGACTACGGGGAAAACGCGAGGCGGCGGTGTTTGTATTTACGTACACAAAGACTTGGTGCACGAACTGTGCTGTGATAAAAAGAGCTTGTTCAGCTGCCGTGGAGTTGATCACAGTTAGGTGTCGCCCGCACTACATGCCACGTGACTATTCTGTAATTCTAATCAGCGTTATTTACATAGCCCCTGATGCTAATGCTAATGACGCCCAGAGAGAAATTCATGACTTACTCACCTCGCTGCAGTGTAAATATCCTGAGGGGCTTTTCATTGTTTGCGGGGACGTCAATCACGTTGATCTTCAGATGTCCCTCCCAGCCTTCAATAAGAACGTCTTCGCAGCTACGAGAGGAGATAAAACACTCGACCAAGTCTTCACAAATGTAAAGGGGGCATACACGGCGAAGACACGCCCAGCGCTCGGATCTTCAGACCACGAGTCTCTGATCCTGGCGCCAAGAGAACTCCCTCCACTCAGGCGGTCCAAGCCGGAACAAAGACAAATAACAATCTGGCCTCAAGATAGTTCCCCCTTGTTGAGAGACTGTTTTGAGAGGACAAACTGGTCTGTTTTCAGGGAAGCGGCCACTGATGGAAGTTCAGTGGACATGGAACTGTATGCTTCCTCAGTCCTGGGTTACATCAGTACATGCTCTGAGAATGTATCCATAAAAAAATATGTTAAATCCTACCCGAACCGGAAACCTTGGTTAAATAGAGAAGTTCACGCCTTGTTAGCAGCCAGAGACACTGCATTCAAGTCAGGAGATAAAGTGGAGCTGAGGAAAAGCAGGAATGAACTGAAGGATGGCATTAAGAAGGCCAAGGCCACGTATGCACAGAGGATCGAGGGACAGTTCACCTCACAAGACCCACGGAGCATGTGGAAGGGTATTAAATGCATAACAGATTACAAAGGCAAAAACAAACAATGCCCCAGGGACCCATCTCTGCCTGATGCCCTCAATAAGTTTTATGCACGTTTTGATGATCCAAACAGACCTGCTAGCACCAGACTCACCTCATCACCAGATGAAGAGCATCTCAGGGTGTCCGCAGCAGAAGTGAGAGGCAGTCTCAGAAAGATTAATCCTCATAAAGCAACCGGACCAGACAACATCCCAGGGAAAGTTCTGAAGGAATGTGCGGACCAGCTCTGTGAGGTGCTGGCTGACATCTTCACCACCTCACTTGCACTGGAGTTAGTTCCCACCTGCCTGAAGACCGCGACCATCATCCCAGTCCCAAAGAGCTCCACAGTGACTGGTCTGAATGACTATAGACCAGTGGCCCTCACCCCGATAGTCGCTAAATGTTTTGAGAAACTGGTCATGTCCCACATCAAGGCAACCGTCAACATCAATGAGGACCCTCATCAATACGCATACCGTGAGAACCGATCAACAGAGGACGCCATTTCTTCCGTGGTCCACACTGCTCTCACCCACCTGGATCAGAAAGACTCATACGTGCGTCTGCTCTTTGTGGACTTCACATCTGCCTTCAACACCATGATCCCCCAAACTCTGATAGACAAACTATCTACACTTGGACTAAGCCCCTCTATTTGTAACTGGGTACTAGACTTCTTAACAGACAGACCACAGTCCGTGAAGATCCACAACTTCTCCTCCTCCACCATAACCCTTAGCACTGGCTCTCCTCAGGGATGTGTGCTGAGCCCCCTTCTGTTCACTCTGCTCACATATGATTGTACAGCCACACTTCCAGGCTGTCATATTGTTAAGTTTGCAGATGATACAGCGGTGGTGGGATGCATTACAAACAATGATGAGTCCAGCTACAGACAGGAGGTGGAACACCTGGAGAGCTGGTGCAAAGAGAATAATCTTCACATGAATGTGAAGAAGACAAAGGAGATGATTGTGGACTTCAGAAGGAACAAACACACCCATGCCCCACTGAAAATAGGTGGGTCTGCAGTGGAAGTGGTCTCCAGCTACAAATACTTGGGTGTACACATGAATGATAACCTCAGCTGGAGCAACAACACCACCAGCCTGATCAAGAAAGGTCATCAGAGACTCTACTTCCTCAGACGGCTGAGACGAGCTGGTCTGAGCAGCCCAGTCCTCACCTCCTTCTACAGGTGTGCAGTGGAGAGCATCCTGTGCTCCAGCATCAACGTGTGGCATGGAGGCTGCACAGTTGAAGAGAGGAAAGCTCTGCAGAGAGTGGTGAAGGCTGCACAGAAGTCTGTTGGAGTCAGTCTCCCCACCATCACAGACATTTACACCTCCAGATGCAGGAAAAGAGCCACCTGCATCATGAAAGACCTCACTCACCCAGCACACTCACTCTTTGCCCCACTCCCCTCAGGACGGAGGTTGAGGAGCATCAAATGTAGAACCACTAGACTGAGGAACAGCTTCTACCCTGAGGCTGTTAGACTCATGAATAAATAAAAATAAAATAAAAAAATAAACACGGCAAAATATCACATCATACTGATGCTGATCTGTTTTCTTGTTGCTGTATTCATCTGTGACCATCTGCTCATACAAACTCATGTTCGTGCTGCTGTTTATTCCCACTATATTAGGCTTAGTGTATTACTAGTTGATGCTTTTCTTAGTTAATTCTAGATGTTATTACTGTTTTTCTCTTTCATTGTTGTTGGATGTAACTGGGACCTCGTGTACATAATCTCGTTTTCATCTCATGTACCACATGCGGTGCAAATGACAATAAAGACTCTCTGACTCTGACTCTGACTCTGATAATATATAAATATATAAATAGCGGATTAGATTAGCTTCCCCTAATTTTCACAAGACATTTGTGCTTTTGAAATTGTGGACTTAAAAAAATTAATAAGCGTTTTAGAAATTGTGGAACTAATTTTTTAATTAGCGTTGCCCACCACTGAGGAGATGTATGAAGGCAGCAGACCAAGAAGTGATTTAAAGATGAAAATGTACCAGTGGAAGAGTCTGCGTGAGGTTAATGATGTCCATGCTGGTGAAGATTCTCAGTCATCCAGGACATGATAGAATTAGAACAAGTGTTCAATACAAAAACAACTGGACTTTGTTACAGAAAACGTTTCACCCTCTATCCAGAGGGCTTCATCAATTATTTGATAAAGCCCTCTGGATGGAGGGCGAAACGTTTTCTGTAACAAATAAAGTCCAGTTATTTTTTTATTGAACACTTGTTCTGATTTAATTATGTCCAGTTAACCAGTGAATACTGGGTGCAGTGGTGGGTATGATAATCACAGCCAGTTATGAATATTAGTGCACCGTGATAGACAACATCCAACATCCGCAGGGTGCTTGTAGGAGCATTCATGTAGATAATGTCACCGTAATCAATGGAGGGAAGAAAAGTCACAGATACAAAGTGTTTCCTACCATTCAGTGTTAGACATGATCTGTTTCTGAAAAAGAATCCCAGTTTAACTTTCAATTATTATTATTAAATTATTAATTTAATTATTGGTTCAAAGGACAACATCTGTTCTTTGACACTTGACACCCATCTTTTAATCTATGCATATCAAACACAAAAAAATGCCTACATTCAACTGGGGCTACAGAATTTTATGTGTAACAACAGCAACATTTTATTGTAGGACAGTGGCATCTGGCTAGTAGAGGGCGCAAGGGCACTGCCACACTACCTTTTTAATAAGACATAAATAAATAAATAAATAAATAAAAATTATATAATGAAATATTTTGAAATATATGTATATATATATTTTTCTTTTTGTTGTGGAAGATAAATATCTTATAGTTAATGATGAGTAATGTTGTTTCGTTCGACCTTGTCTGATTGTTGATGTATTTCCGCCCTGGGGCACAAAAGTCTTTGCCCATAGACTCTTGTTAAAAGTTGTACATGTACAGTAGCTCCTTTTCAATACAAGAGATAGGACAAATCTGCGGCGCACTTCTCCTGCGCCCAGAGCTGAATCCCGGCTGGCCAAGAAATGCTGCACACTGGGCCCAGGTGATCTTCAGAGGGTAGATACAGAAGTGAGTTAGAAGCTAAATGTGTGATGTAGGTCTTTTACAGTGATTTTAATCATAGTGCTGTATTGTGGAAAAAGTGGGGAGCACACCTTAGAAGCCCTATAATATAATAGTCTACTTTTGTGCTATGTGAATTTGCATTGTTACTATTAAATGAACACATATACTCATAAAATAAATAGTTTTTAAATATTAAATAATTAGTTATTTATTACTTTGGAGTTATAGCCCACCCTGGAGAAAACTCCACCAGCCGCCACTGCCCACTGACCTGAACCAGAGTGGTGTTCTGTTATTGGACTTCTGTGCTCGTCATGGATTGTCCATAACGAACACCATGGTCAAGCATAGGGGTGTCCATATGTGCTCTTGGCACCAGGACACCCTAGGTCGCAGTTCGATGATCGACTTTGTTGTTGTCTTATCTGATCTGCGGCCGCATGTCTAGGACACTTTGGTGAAGAGAGGGGCGGAGCTGTCAACTGTTCCTACCCTCATCTATGGTCATGAGCTTTGGGTTATGACCGAAAGAACGAGATCTCGGATACAAGCGGCTGAAATGAGTTTTCTCCGCAGGGTGTCTGGACTCTCCCTTAGAGATAGGGTGAGAAGCTCAGTCATCCGGGAGGGACTCGGAGTAGAGCCGCTGCTTCTCCACATCGAGAGGAGCCAGTTGAGGTGGCTCGGGCATCTGGTTAGGATGCCTCCTGGACGCCTCCCTGGTGAGGTGTTCCGGGCATGTCCCACCGGGAGGAGACCCAGAGGAAGACCCAGGACACGCTGGAGGGACTATGTTTCTCAGCTGGCCTGGGAACGCCTTGGGATTCCCCCAGAGGAGCTGGCCCAAGTGGGTGGGGAGAGGGAAGTCTGGACCTCCTTTTCTTAGGCTGCTACCCCCGCATCCCGACCCTGGATAAGGGGAAGAGAATGGATGGATGGATGGATGGATGGATGGACCTCATGATCACATGAGTAGATTAGAGGTTATCCCAGCATACTGGTCCATTCAATGTAGATGGACCAGTATGTTGAGATCTGTCTTTGTGTGTTCTGCTGCTTTCATGAAAACATAATTTTATTTTAAATACCTTTTTCAGGTTTTACTGCTTCTTTCTATTCTTAAGCTTCTGATAGTCACTGCACTATCAGTTTTGAGGGTAATAAAAGCCAAGACACTACTGGTTTTGACAGATTTTACTTGCAAAATGTATGGGAGTGCTGACAGAAAGCATCCTTTTAAGCAGGGCTTAAAGGGTGTGTGACATGATGTTGGAACTATGCATAAAGTGGCACAACATATATATGTTGTATCAGTCAACTATGTTCGGTTTTACAAGCAAAATGATAAATCAATGAAAATTTGTTTCAAAAGTGATTTTAATTTTTTTTTTTTCAAATTTATTTGATCAAGGACAGTACAATAAACAATGTTACATGTTAAAAAACGAAGCAACCGTTGTCTTGCACAAAGGTTTTCTAGCCACAGGCTAATTTGCAAACCCAGTCCTCAATTGGTGCCGTGTTTCCTCACGGGACATCTGGGTACTTATACAAGCGACGTTTGTGACGTAGGCACAAGAGGTTCAGTCCGCGGCTGCTCATAGAAGGCAATGTCATTGTCTTCAAGATTGCCTATTTTTTCTTCAAGATCGCCTACTTTTTCATCTTTTGGGAAAGTGAAAAGGCTCACTTGTTCACTGGTGATATTAGAACACCCAAATGCGACACAACGTACCGGCATTTTTCAAGTAAAAAAATAAATAAAAAAATAGGCGATCTTGAAGACATATGCCGATCGATGCCGGAATGCAAATAGTGTGTGTAC
>JBBPBX010000499.1:16554-46210 GCA_038048925.1 Garcialebias charrua
TTGGAGCAGATTCGGCAGAGCGGAAGTGGACCTGATGGCGTCTCGCGAGAGCGCTCAGTGTCCCCTGTTCTTCTCCTTAAGTCCCCTGGACGCTCCCCCACTGGGAGTGGACGCCTTTGCCCACAGACCGTGGCCAAAGACTCTGATTTATGCTTTTCCTCCAACCTCACTGTTGCCAGCGGTCCTGGAGAGAGTGAGGGAGGAAAAGTTGTCAATGATCCTGATCGCTCCAGAGCGCCTGAACGCACCATGGTTTCCGCTGCTGCAACAGCTGACGGTGAGATCATGGAGGCTTCCCATGAGAGACGACGCTCTCCTACAGGCAGGAGGAGCAATAAAGAGTTTCCCTGTGGTAGGTCAACATCTACTGGCTTGGTTACTGAACGTAAACGCTTAGAAAACCTTGGGTTTTCTGAAGACGTTATAAAAACTATACAAGGATCACGTGCTCATTCCACTACGACTGTTTATGCTTCAAAATGGTCTGCTTTTCAGAAATGGTGCCTAGATAGAAGTGTGGATCCTTCTTCATGCTCTCTAAGCTCCATCTTGTCCTTCCTACAGCTGCTGCTAGACAGGAATCTGGCTTTTAGTACGATAAAAATCTATGCGGCTGCTATATCATCTTGTCATGAAGGTTTTAATGACAGGACAGTGTTTAGTCATCTCATGATGAAACGTTTTCTGAGGGGTGCACGTCGTTTGAGGCCAGTCTCTCGTTCACTGGCCCCTCAGTGGGACTTAATTACTGTACTAAGTGCATTAATTAAGGAACCTTTTGAACCAATTGACAAAATTTCTCTGAAATTTTTGTCTTTTAAAACAGCGCTACTGCTGGCGTTAACATCAGCAAAGAGAGTAAGTGATATGGCAGGCCTGTCGGTCTCTCCTTCCCTTTTAAAGATCCAAGGGGATGGAAGCTCAGCAGAGCTTCGGCCGAATCCTGCTTTCATCCCTAAGATCATAACAACGGCTTTTAGGTCCCGTATCGTCACTCTTGACGGGTTCTATCTCCCTCCTCATGGTAATGAAGAGGAGAAACGGCTGCATCTGCTCTGCCCAGTCAGAGCACTTAAATGTTATGTAGCTCGCACAGCAGAGGTGCGTAAATCTGAAAGATTGTTTGTACATTTCAGGAAACAATCTCAGGGTCAACCTTTGACCTCTCAGAGGCTGTCACACTGGTTGTGTGAGGCCATCTCACAGGCCTATACCTCCTCTGGCCTTCAGCCTCCTGATGGTATTAAAGGTCACTCCACCAGAGCGATGGCGGCTTCAGCAGCCCTTAACAAGGGCCTTTCTGTACAGGATATCTGTTCTGCCGCATCGTGGTCGTCACCTACACCTTTTGTTCGTTTCTATTTACAGGATGTATCCAGTTCCTCTCTGACACATCCTGTTCTTAGGACCATGGCGGAGTGATTGTTCTTTTTCAAACATCAATAAATATTGATGAATTGACACAGTTTGCCTCTGTCTTTATTGAAGGGTATTGTTTTTGGTCAAAACTTCCTTCAATCAGGCTAAACTTGTTTATATCCTGGTCTGTTCTGAATAAATCTAATTCAGCCAGTCGAGGTCTTAAGGTTGCTCACCTGTTATTATGCACCTTGGTGCATCATTGCTGTTGAGGTGTTGACGGGTGTCAAGGTATGTTGGTTCTATCAGACCCAGTGAGGCATGGACTACATCTTGCTCCGCCTTAACCCAACAAAGCGAAGCTTTTAAAGGGCGATTGCTTACACGAAATAGAACGTTGGTTACGTACTGTAACCTTAGATTCTATGAGTGTAAGCTGAGCCCTTTAAAACGGGGGCCTCCCTGGTTCTTATATGACAGAAGAAAAAAGTATTGTCTTGGGAACAGAGTAACGGTCCAGGGGCAATTTATACTGGACCTCAGGGCGGGCCCACAGCAGGTGGGCGTGGACTACAAGTCTTCAATGTTGGCGCGAAGCGCGAGGGATAAACCCAACAAAGCGAAGCTTTTAAAGGGCTCAGCTTACACTCATAGAATCTAAGGTTACAGTACGTAACCAACGTTTCCACTGAGCGCGTCAGTGGAAATTCCCTCCTGTAAGTTTCAAGCTCTCCTAAGTTTCGTTTCCAGCTCCCCCCTTCCCTCTTGTAAGTTTCAAAGCTCCCCTAAGTTTCGTTTCCAGCTCCCCCTTCCCTCCTGTAAGTTTCAAGCTCCCCTAAGTTTCGTTTCCAGCTCCCCCTTCCCTCCTGTAAGTTTCAAGCTCCCCTAAGTTTTGTTTCCAGCTCCCCCTTCCCTCCTGTAAGTTTCAAGCTCCCCTAAGTTTTGTTTCCAGCTCCCCCTTCCCTCCTGTAAGTTTCAAGCTCCCCTAAGTTTCGTTTCCAGCTCCCCCTTCCCTCCTGTAAGTTTCAAGCTCCCCTAAGTTTTGTTTCCAGCTCCCCCTTCCCTCCTGTAAGTTTCAAGCTCCCCTAAGTTTCGTTTCCAGCTTCACCCTTCCCTCCTGTAAGTTTCAAGCTCCCCTAAGTTTCGTTTCGGTACCGTATTTTCTGCTGTAAAGGCGCATAAACGGCGTAACTCGAACAATGCTTTTCAATGGGAGCGCATTCGTAAAGTCGAATCGCCGAGACTGCCGTAAGTCGAGGACTACCTGTAAACAGCACTCTTTTTAATGTATTAATACTAACTATAGTAACAATAATAAAAAATTTAATAAAAAACAATAACATTCAGAACCAGAACAATAAGCAGCAACAGACTGTTTACAATCTAACTAATCAAGTTTTAAGTTTTTGGTCGAAAAGACCAACTTGTCCACATTTTCTGCTAAAAGCACAGATCTACAGTACTGTAGTGTCAGTGACAATATGACAAGTGACCCTGTGCTCATAGTTTTGTCCCACCTCATTTACCACGTGATGTGAATGACAACACCCGCTTCGAATGTTATCAACAATTAAATGGCCATTATCAGTTATTATCCCCATATGTAGCGGTCAGACTGCTCATCCTGTCCCTCCTAGTGGGTTTAAAGATACGTTATTAGCGTTGGTAGCTATTATCAGCGATAATAACGATAATAACATACCTTTATACCTGCTAGGAGGTAGGTGGGACAGTCTCAACGCTACATATGGTGATGATATATTTATATATACTGTATATGTATGTATGTACATATATACAGTACTTTATTACTTTATAAACTGTGTGAACTTCCTTCTGTTGCTACTCACATCTGGGCTCCTACGAATCCAGAGTCCTCTGATCAGGCCCGACATTCCTCTTGAGTGTTGGTAGATATACTGGTATCAGTGGTTGTAGTAAGTTGCCATATCTGCCAACTAAAAAAGAGGTACTTGAAGGAACCTACGTAGCGAGTTACATAAGCATCAGTGGATACAGTTTGTTTTAAATTTAATTTGGAACATTTACAAATCAGTTGTGTACCGGTACCTCCTGCAGCTTTTCAAGCCACATTAATGCTGATGCAGCTTCTCTCCAAAAGTGTTTCAGCGACTCGTTGCAGCTTTTATTTTACAAGAACTGCTGCAGCAACTTCCCCAGTGTTTATGTATCCCCCAAAAAATGTATTAAATAAATAAATAAATAAATAAATAAATAAATCGCAAAAATTACATTCAAACTTTCTTCTTCTTCTTTCGGCTTTTCCCTTCTTCAGAGGTCGCCACAGTGAACTAGTCGCACGAAGACTTGGCAGTTGTTTTTACACTGGATGCCCTTCCTGACACAACCACAGACCACCGAGCTACAGCCCTCTGTGTGGAGCAGAGTGTTGATATAGGGTTCCCAGGGGAGCAGATGGTGTGGGTTAAGGGCCTTGCTCAAGGGCCCAGAGTGGGGCAGATGAGGGTGGAGACAGGTGTGACTGCTTCAGTTATCCAACCCACATTTTGATGTTGTCAGTACTGGATCACAAGCTAACCTTCTTAACCTCTGCGCCACCACTCCCATGCACAAAAATGACATTCAAACATTTAAGTTTAATTTAATCCTCCTTGTTAAATTGCATTAGCAATATCAAACAGTGGCTCAGTGACAACTTCCTGCAGCTTCATTGTGATAAAACTGAAACCTTAATTATTGCTCCTGACAATCAAATATCTGAAATTAAGCAACACCTTAGTGTATTGGCCTCTCCTGTCAAACCAAATCTCAGAAACCTTGGGATTATTTTTCATTCTGCCATGTCATTCTCGTGGATTAATCAGAAACTGCTTTTTCCAACTAAGAAATAGTTCTAGGCTCAAGCCTCTTGTGTCAAAATCAGAATTACAGATGATTATCCATGCTTTTATTTCATCCCGTCTGGATTATTGTAACAGTTTTTTCATCTGTTTGACCAAGAAGGATCTTGATGGTTTGCAGACAGTTCAGAATGCTGCTGCAAGGCTTTTAACCAACACACGGAAAAGACAACACAAAACGCCAGTTTTAATCTCTTTACATTGGCAACTGGTACGTTTTAGAATTCATTAAAAAAATTAGTTCTTACTTTTAGAGTCATGAGTGGTCAAGCTCCAGTCTATACTGTATCTCTGACCTTTCAGAGCCCTACTCCTCTGCTCGGAGCCTCAGATCTTCCAGGTCCCACGGACTCATTTTAAGACCAGAGGGGATAAAGCTTTTAGGGCTGTGGCCCCCAGACGGTGGAATGCATTGCCTCTGACTTTGTGCTGCCTTGATTCTCTTAATACTTTTAAAAAGCAGCTGAAGACACATTTGTTCAGATTGGCTTTTAATTAGTTTTACATTTTCCTATGTCATATGCATGTTGTTCTATATTTTATCTTTTGTGTTTTTATGTCTTGTATTCTGTAAAGCCCTTTGTGGTTTCTGACCTGTAAAAAGGTGCTATATACAAACTAGATTCCAAAAAAGTTGGAAGACTAATCAAATTGTGAATAAAAACTGAATGCAATTATGTGGAGGTGGCAAATGTCAATATTTTATTCGTAATAGAACATAGATGACAGATCAAAGGTTTAATATGAGTAACATTTTAAAGAAAAAATGTGTTGATTCAAAATTTCACAGTGTCAACAAATCCCAAAAAAGTTGGGACAAGTAGCAATAAGTGGCTGGAAAAAGGAAATTGAGCATATAACAAACAGCTGGAAGACCAATTAACACTAATTAGGTCAATTGACAACATGATTGGGTATAAAAAGAGCTTCTCAGAGTGTCAGTGTCTCTCAGAAGCCAAGATGGTAAGAGGATCACCAATAGCCTATATGCCACGGGCTTCCGTTCCAGCACCTCCGCAGTCATTACACAGACGGCGCACTTCCGGTTAGCGGGAAAGACACGAACATAAATGACTAAATACAATTAATAAAACATCGGCATACACACCAATAACAACTCTATACACATATAAAACCATATAAAATTATGGCGACGTTCCCCCTACGGATAGCCGCGATAAATGTTCGCCGAAACCCCCCCGCGGAACAGCTGTTCCCACCGGTGGGCGGACACAACGGTACTCACGTGTAGTGCCGGTAGCGCGCGGCCGCTTCCCGTTTCGGCTCGTTGTCATGGTTTGCTACTAGGAGCTAACGCTAGCAACAACGGAGGTGGATGGGAACCGGAAGTGGCGGGTAGGTGTTGCATTTTGCCGGAAGTACGTCACGACCCCCCGTGGCATATAGGCTATTCCACCATTGTTGCGCAGAAAGATAGTGCAGCAATACCAGAATGGTGTTACCCAGCGTAAAATAGCAAAGACTTTTAAGTTATCATCATCAACCGTGCATAACATCATCAAAAGATTCAGAGAATCTGGAACAATCGCTGTGCGTAAGGGTCAAGGCCGTAAAACTCTACTGGATGCTCGTGATCTCCGGGCCCTTAAACGTCACTGCACCTCAAACAGGAATGCCACTGTCAAGGAAATAACAGAATGGGCTCAGGAATACTTCCAGAAAGCATTGTCAGTGAACACAATCCACCGTGCCATCCGCCGTTGCCAGCTGAAACTCTACAGTGCAAAGAGGAAGCCATTTCTAAGCAAGCTCCACAAGCTCAGACGTTTGCACTGGGCCAGGGGTCATTTAAAATGGAGTGTGGCAAAATGGAAGACTGTTCTGTGTCAGATGAGTCACGATTTGAAGTTCTTTATGGAACACTGGGACGCCATGTCATCCGGACCAGAGAGGACAAGGATAGCCCAAGTTGTTATCAACGCTCCGTTCAGAAGCCTGCATCACTGATGGTATGGGGTTGCATGAGCGCTTGTGGCATGGGCAGCTTGCATGTCTGGAAAGACACCATTAATGCAGAGAACTATGTTCAGGTTCTAGAACAACATATGCTCCCATCTAGACGTCATCTCTTTCAGGGAAGACCCTGCATTTTTCAACAAGATAATGCCAGACCACATTCTGCAGCAATCACAACATCATGGCTACGTAGGAGAAGGATCCGGTACTGAAATGTCCAGCCTGCAGTCCAGATCTTTCACCTATAGAGAACATTTGGTGCATCATAAAGAGGAAGGTGCGACAAAGAAGGCCCAAGACGATTGAACAGTTAGAGGCCTGTATTAGACATGAATGGGAGAGCATTCCTATTTCTAAACTTGAGAAACTGGTCTCCTCTGTCCCCAGACGTCTGTTGAGTGTTGTAAGAAGAAGGGGGGATGCCACACAGTGGTAAAAATGGACTTGTCCCAACTTTTTTGGGATTTGTTGATGCCATGAAATTTTGAAACAACATATTTTTCCCTTAAAATGATACATTCTCTCAGTTTAAACTTTTGATCTGTGATTTGTGTTCTATTCTGAATAAAATATTAGATGTTGGCACCTCCACATCATTGCATTCAGTTTTTATTCACAATTTGTTTAGTGTCCCAACTTTTTGAATCCGGTTTGTATATCACTCTGGAACTTAAAAAAAAAAAAATATATATATATATATTTTTGGTGCTCCTAAATAATTTCTGCATAAATGTGAGGCTGAAGCAATCACAAAATATGTTGCTGAGTGTATTCTCATTTGGAGGGCTCCAACAGATAACTGGTTTTGCTCTGTCATACATACTGGCTCAAAGATAGTAACCAACTTCTATTCCTCCCCTGGTATCCTGTAATTTTTATTTTCAACAATAGTTTACTACGGTAAATGCATTGGTCTACAACTTGATATAGCTGCGTGACCACCAATTTTAGTCACCATCTTTAATACAGAGAAATGATTAGACTTTTAAAAAGATGTTAAAAAACAGTTTTTTGTGTGTAATATGATGAATAGCTGTTGTTTGTTTGACGTGCTAGTTACAGTCAAAAATTGAAGTTGGTAAAACAAAAGAAAGTGAAGTCCTCAAAATCAAAATCCAACACAACACAAGCCCCGTAGTCCTTCCTTATTCCAGAAATGCTTTCATTAACAATCCCTAACGTACAAACAATAAAATGTAACTAAATTAATGGAATGACAGAAACTACAGCATAAACAGCCTACCTTTGCATATAAACTTCTCATGGACCAAATGTTTCCCATTGACGGTTCTTAAGAAGTATTCATAAATACACCGCTGACTGCATGAACCATCACGCAGAGCTGCTGGGCTGAAGAGGACACTCCCTTTTATAATCTGCTTAAAATGCTCTCACTTTAGACTTTTGTTTTCTGGAAATGAAACCATTTCCAGTAACTGTTACTGTAATCCCAACAATGTTCAGTCAGGTCATCTGGACGGTTTATTTTTTGGCTGAGTTGTTTCATCCTTCATCCAAAGGACTTCTTAAATCTTCAATGTAATAAGATGGCCTCGGGGGACCACCCTCTCCCCTGTCAACTCCTCTGAAACAGTCATGCCAAAGTGGTTCAAAACACCAAAGTCCATGCTCAATTATCCAGTCAGATCTTTTTGTAAGATATTCCAGGAAGCAGGAGCGGAGTAGGAGAAGGCCCTTTTTCCAAGTTCAGTCCTCACTGACGGAACACTGCAGGTAATCATGTCCTGAGAGCGCACGCTGTAGCTGCACTCACGCAGACATGTAGGAGGAGATGTATGAGGGCAGCAGACCAAGAAGTGATTTAAAGATGAAAATGTACCAGTGGAAGAGTCTGCGTGAGGTTAATGATGTCCAGTTAACCAGTGAATACAGGGTGCAGTGGTGGGTACGATAATCACAGCCAGTTATGAATCTTAGTGCACCATGATAGACAACATCCAACATCCGCAGGGTGCTTGTAGGAGCATTCATGTAGATAATGTCACCGTAATCAATGGAGGGAAGGAAAGTCACAGATACAAGGCGTTTCCTAGCATTCAGTGTTAGACATGATTTCTGAAAAAGAAACCCAGTTTAACTTTCAGTTTCTTTACTAAGTTTTCCACATGGAGTTTAAAAGAGAGATGTGAATCGACCAGGATACCCAAATATTTATAGGAGTCAACAAACGCAATAGGGACACCATTTGAGGGTAAAATCAGAGGAAGAACTGCTGGGACCGACTTCCTGTTTGAAAAAAGTAGATATCTAAGATAAATCCGAGTCCACGCTGATGATAAAAATGAATTATCTTCATTTTAAAAGTGCACTCAAGCAAATTAAATCAAATGTGGAGGCAGGTGCCTCAAAATGAGCAGATATGGGCAGGAAAATGATGTGCATGGCCAACAATACAGTTTTACAAGCCATACACCTGGAATTATTCTGGTCACTTGATTGTGAGCATTTCTGTTATTGTATTCATTAGTATTTTAAGAAACGGAAAGAAGTGCACACATTTCTTTTTTGTTATCCTGAATGTTGAGTCATTTTGTCACTGTCCACAAATATTAGCTGAAGCGCACATAAGCAGGGTTTGCATGCAGCCTGGCTCAGGGTGTGTTCCTCAACTGAAATGCTGACATACAGGTACTGTCTTTTATTCTGCCTTTCAATTGGTTATCCTCTTCTCATTGCCTATTTTTCTTAGACGCTCCCTCCCTCTCTTTCTTCTGCTCTTGACATTTTTTTTTTTTTTTTAAATATGCAGGCCCGCCCTGAACCTACATACAGGGAGAGGACCGGGTAGGGAGCATTCAGGTTCCTAGGTGTTTGTTATAGCAGACACGAATACAAACTTAAAGGTAATGTGTTTTTTTTTTAAGTTGATTTGGTTGTAAAAAGAAAAATGGGAGCAGATAATTGTCTTTGAAGCAGTTCACTGACATGTTTTTGTTTTTACTTGATTGCTGCAAGCACGCCCGGATTTTCGCAGGGGCTACCATGGGCTGGAGCCCCTGGCCCCGGGATTTTAGGGGCCCCGGAGCCTCCGGCCCCGCCCCCTAAGTTTTTTTTTTTGTCTCAAACACGTTGTCTCACACAGGAGAAAACTGTTCTTGCAGGTTTCATGTAAAACTGGATGATTTTATCTATTCGCTTCAGCGCGGCTGGTCCCCTTCCGCGCAGTGCCGGCGGGGGAGGGAGGGGTGCGTGCGGCCGGTCCCGGCTGCAAGTATCATTTTTATTATTTTCTTCCAGGACAAACTGCCATCAAAGAACAACTACATTTTTGGCAGCTTTCCTGCTCTTCATTTTTCTCTGATATTTCAAGTTTAAACCAGTCACACCATAGCTAGCCAACCCATCCAAAACGACCATGAAAATGCCCACATCAGTTTCTTTTTTTTTGCAGAGACATTTCGTCCTTCATGCAAAGGACTTCTTCAATCTGAGGAGTCATCAAACAAACTGATTCCTACAAAAGGCTGTCAAGCTGAAGAAATAGTCCTATCGGGCCATGCTAGCTGGCAGGTTCTAGACGAAGGATGAAACATCTCAGCAGCATGAACTTTGCTGTTTTGAACCACTTTGGCATGACTGTCTCAGAGGAGTTGACGGGCGAGAGGGTGGTCCCCGGAGGCCATCTTATTAAACTGAAGATTGAAGAAGTCCTGTGATCTTCAATTTACTAAAGCCTTTATATGTTCGAGTTGGACATTTCATCTTGATGCTGCAGGTTCTGCCATAAAAATAGCCAAATATTAATATTTTATCAATATTAGTTGATTACTATAACAGTGAAATGTCCAAGCTCTAAATAAAGGTCTATTATGCATTAAGTCCATGTATTTGTTCCATTTACATGTCCTACTGATAATCAATAATACCTCTGAAGATGTCAAAAATAACCCTCAATCTTTCATGTTCTGTGAAGAGCACAGACATCTGTGCTTTCCTGTTTGTTTGCTTGAGTTCCTGCACGAGAAGCTGCAGTTTGCTGCTGTTGAAGAAGTTCTATTCCGGCCCTTTACTCAACAGATACTGCATTTCTCTGAAGTACCTGGGTGATCTGCGATCTGCAGCAGCACACACACACACCCCTCTTAATTAGGGCTGAACAATTAATTGTACTGTATTTGCAATAATATCGCAATATGATAAAATGAGATTTTCTAATCGCGAAGGCTGCAATTTGACTGGTCACGTGACACAAATCTTTATTAACACTTTATTATTGTTATTTTCCAAAATCGTTCAGCCCTACTCTTAATCAGTAAAATGAAAACTATTAATTGCTAAACAAAACATCATTGAACATTTGTTTTAATATATTTATCACTATAAAACAACTATGGGAAAATTGTGAGACCATAAAGCATACACACATTTTTTTCATATTGCTAATTGAATGCTAAACAGTACAGTACTAATAAAACATACATTGTATGAAAGTGCATACCCATCCATTTTCCCCCTTTAAATGTACTTTTGAACATGTATTTCTTATACATTGAGACTAAATTGAGACAGAATCAACGAATAATTTAAACATTACAAGGTTTCTTTTCCCAAACAGCTGTATCTTCAAAAAATATCACATCAAACTGACTACAAATATCAGTTTTATGTGATAGTTCAAATACCATAGTTCATATTACCTGTACTGTATTTGTGTTTTTCGTTAGGTGGCAGCACATGGTAGTAATACAGCACCAAAACATCCATCAGTTCATCCACTCTGGTGCACACCTTCAGCATCTGTAGGAATCTGCTGCTTATTGGTCGCACCAGGCTCTTTGGGGGCAAATGCAGTAAACTCTGAAATTCAGCAAAAAGCTCCTTTTGTTTTGGAGATCTATCAATGTCATAGTAAATGTCTGAGCAGAAAGCCTGTATTTCTGTGCCAAATGGACTTAAAAGGGCCTTTGCAGCGTTGGACATCATGTGCACGGTGTCTCCAGAAATATCCAACAAGAAGGGGTTTTCTTTACGAGCATGCGTTTCAAGTCCTCCTTTTTTACCTCTCATGACAGCACAATTGTCCATAAGAATGCTGACGACTTGCCTCCACTTGATTGTTTGAAGCGAGAATGTCTCTTAGTGTGTCCAAAAGAATATTTGCTGTTGTAATGTTTACTTTTTTGCTGGCTAAATGCTGAGTAATAACTTTTTTATGGTCTTCATCAAAATAGCGAACAAGCACGTTCAGAATTCTGTCCATGTTGCAGATGGTTGACTCATCAATATTCAAAGAAAACATCGTATCTTTCAGTTTTTCCGACATAACTTTTTTAAGTTGAGGGACCAGGCCATGTGTGCTTAAATAGCTGACATGTGGATTTGACATTGAGAGTTTAGCTAATGCAGTTTTGTCCTCAGCTAACTTTTTGCACAGGTTAACTAATGGTTGTGAAATTGTGAAAGACAAGTCATGTTCTGCTATGAACGCACACAAACATATTTTTTGCTCACAGACACGATCAGTGAAGGACGCCAGAGTGTTTGCCGTCGATGTAGCTCCAGGTAACATGCAGGTGTAGAGTAGCGCTTGGACAGCAGCTCTGGGCTTTGTCTAGATCATGTCGCAGGAGAGCCTTCTTGCCGCTCGTAGCATACAGCAGCTTTTTATGGCACACGACACAAAAACAAGCTCCAGGCACTGAGAGTTTGTGACACCAACTGCTCAGCGGCTTCCCATCTTGTCCCCTTTCCTCTAGCCATGCCCAGCGCCACTTGTTTTTAATTCCTTTCTCAAGTAAACATGTTTCTTTACCGGGTGAGACAAACTCCATCTTCTTTCATATCGCATTTAACCGCCGAACCGAACGCATGCGCTTCTTTTTTACAAACCGTTTTACAGTCATTGGTCAAGAACACGGGAGCTAGAATTCTGATTGGCAGACATCTTTGTCTATTATCTACAGTTTAGTTGAGGCGGGCCGTTTGGTCCAATGCTCACTTTGCTTGAAAAGCCGGAAGTCTGGCCACCAGACGGAGCTCTTTAAGCCCAGGCTTCTGAACGGAGCGTTGATAACAACTTGGGCTATCCTTGTCCTCTCTGGTCCGGATGACATGGCGTCCCAGTGTTCCATAAAGAACTTCAAATCGTGACTCATCTGACACAGAACAGTCTTCCATTTTGCCACACTCCATTTTAAATGACCCCTGGCCCAGTGCAAACGTCTGAGCTTGTGGAGCTTGCTTAGAAATGGCTTCCTCTTTGCACTGTAGAGTTTCAGCTGGCAATGGCGGATGTGTCACTTCACTGACAATGTTTTCTGGAAGTATTCCTGAGCCCATTCTGTTATTTCCTTGACAGTGGCATTCCTGTTTGAGGTGCAGTGACGTTTAAGGGCCCGGAGATCACGAGCATCCAGTAGAGTTTTACGGCCTTGAAGTCAAAAGTCAAAGTCAAAGTCAACTTTATTGTCAGATCTGCAATATGTACAGTGCAGGACATACACAGGACCGAAATTGCGTTTCTCTCAGTCCCTCGGTGCAACAGTAAACATCTAAACATTGAAACACTGAAACATATAATAATAGACATAAGCATAAAAATAGTAAAACTAACACTGTCCTGAGTTTTTTTTTTTTTTTTTGCATAGTGGTATAAAAAAAGAGTATAAAAAGTATAACTAAAATAAACTAAAGGTTTCTAGCATTGACATTTGCAAAGTGGCAAAGCAGCGTATGAGTCAATGTACACAGTATATGTATGAGGTAGTAGTTGATGTTGTTGTAGAGGCAAAAAGTGGCATATGCAGTAAGGCACATTGGGCATCCCTAAATAAGACCGTTCAGAGCACACTGTATATGTACCAGCAGTGGTGTAGATATTAGAGTAGTGTAAATAAATGTAAACAGTAGTAATTACATGTAAGCAGTAGTAATAAAAGTAAACAGTATTAATAAATGTAAACAGAGAATGTAAACAGTATTATGATTATAGGCAGTGATGTAATACAGACATTAGTGCAAGTATGAGAAGTAGTGCAAACTGTATGAGCACATGACCGAGAGTTTAGTGAAAACCCGTTTGGTGACACAGAGTCTAGTGTTAAAAACTTTGTGTTGAGTGATAGTATGTGAGAAAGTTTTAGTGTTAAGGCAGTTCAAATGGGAGGGGAGGCAGAGCAGGCAGAGTGTTTAGCATTCTGACTGCCTGATGAACAGAGCTGTCTCTCAGTCTGCTGGTTCGAGCCTGGAGACTCCTCAGTCTCCTTCCTGATGGCAGCAGTCTGAAGCAGCTGTGTAGTGGGTGTGTGGGATCACCTGCCATGCGGTGGGCTTTCCGAGTGAGGCGTTTGCTGTTGACCCTTACACACAGCGATTGTTCCAGATTCTCTGAATCTTTTGATGATGTTATGCACGGTTGATGATGATAACTTAAAAGTCTTTGCTATTTTACGCTGGGTAACACCATTCTGGTATTGCTGCACTATCTTTCTGTGCAACAATGGTGGAATTGGTGATCCTCTTACCATCTTGGCTTCTGAGAGACACTGACACTCTGAGAAGCTCTTTTTATACCCAATCATGTTGTCAATTGACCTAATTAGTGTTAATTGGTCTTCCAGCTGTTCGTTATATGCTCAATTTCCTTTTTCCAGCCACTTATTGCTACTTGTCCCAAATTTTTTGGGATTTGTTGACAGTGAAATTTTGAATCAATATATTTTCCCTTTAAAATGTAACTTTTGATCTGTCATTCTATTACGAATAAAATATTGACATTTGCCATCTCCACATCATTGCATTCAGTTTTTATTCACAATTTCTTTAGTGTCCCAACTGTTTTGGAATCTGCATTGTATTACTGTAGAGGCACATTGAGGCTAGAAACACAGCAGTGAAGGCTACCTATGGCACATATCTGGTTGGCAGGCTGATGAAGTCCTCTGGATGGGGGACGAAACATTTCTTCACTTAACACTAGGACTACCAAACATATGTACTTGTACATATTTTACCTATAGCTCCCATGGGAGACTGTAAAATGACAGATTGAATGAGCATTATCACGTCCATTGGTATGTATATGAGGCCATTTACATCACAGACTACAGAATCAGTTGCTATGGCAGATGAAGTTGCTAGGGGAGACTGCAAGTCCTGTCACCTGTCACCTATTCCACGGTCAAGGCGGGATTGCATTGGTCACTTTTATCTGAAGGGGGATTGTACAGGTGATCCCCAACTTACGAACAAGTTCCATTTCTACGCCGGTTCGTATAGCTGAAACGCCGTAAGTTGAAGCCGCCGCAAGTCAAGAACTACCTGTGTTGGCCACTTTTATCTGAAGGTGGCGGGATTGTACAGGTGGTCCCCGACTTGCGAGATTGAATTAGCATTATCACGTCCATTGGTATGTATATCAGAGAGTCAGAGTCAGAGTCAGAGAGTCTTTATTGTCATTTGCACCGCATGTGGTACATGGGATGAAAACGAGATTATGTACACGGGGTCCCAGTTACATCCAACAACAAATGCAAGAGAAAAACAGTAATAACATCTAGAATAAACTAAGAAAAACATCAACTAGTAATACACTAAGCCTAATATAGTGGAAATAAACAGCAGCACGAACATGAGTTTGTATGAGCAGATGGTCACAGATGAACACAGATGAACATAGCAACAAGAAAACAGATCAGCATCAGCATGACGTGATATTTTGCAGTGTTTATTTTATATTTTATTTTTATTTATTCATGAGTCTAACAGCCTCAGGGTAGAAGCTGTTCCTCAGTCTAGTGGTTCTACATTTGATGCTCCTCAACCTCCGTCCTGAGGGGAGTGGGACAAAGAGTGAGTGTGCTGGGTGAGTGAGGTCTTTCATGATGCAGGTGGCTCTTTTCCTGCATCTGGAGGTGTAAATGTCTGTGATGGTGGGGAGACTGACTCCAACAGACTTCTGTGCAGCCTTGGCCATATGAGGCCATTTATATCACAGACTACAGAATCAGTTGCTATGGCAGATGAAGTTGCTAGGGGAGACTGCAAGTCCTGTCACCTGTCACCTATTCCACGGTCAAGGCGGGATTGCATTGATCACTTTTATCTGAAGGGGGGGATTGTACAGGTGATCCCCAACTTACGAACGAGTTCCATTTCTACGCCGGTTTGTATAGCTGAAACGCCGTAAGTCGAGGACTACCTGTATTGGCCACTTTTATCTGAATGTGGGATTATATTGGTCACTTTTATCTGAAGGCGGGATTGTACAGGTGATCCCCGACTTACGAACGAGTTCCATCTCTACACTCGTTCGTATAGCCGAAAAGCCATAAGTCGAGGACTACCTGTATTGGCCACCTTTTTCTGAAGGTGGGATTATATTGGTCACTTTTATCTGAAGGCGGGATTGTACAGGTGATCCCCGACTTACGAACGAGTTCCATCTCTACACTCGTTCGTATAGCTGAAACGCCGTAAGTCGAGGACTACCTGTATTGGCCACTTTTATCTGAATGTGGGATTATATTGGTCACTTTTATCTGAAGGCGGGATTGTACAGGTGATCCCCGACTTACGAACGAGTTCCATCTCTACACTCGTTCGTATAGCCGAAAAGCCATAAGTCGAGGACTACCTGTATTGGCCACCTTTTTCTGAAGGTGGGATTATATTGGTCACTTTTATCTGAAGGCGGGATTGTACAGGTGATCCCCGACTTACGAACGAGTTCCATCTCTACACTCGTTCGTATAGCTGAAACGCCGTAAGTCGAGGACTACCTGTATTGGCCACTTTTATCTGAATGTGGGATTATATTGGTCACTTTTATCTGAAGGCGGGATTGTACAGGTGATCCCCGACTTACGAACGAGTTCCATCTCTACACTCGTTCGTATAGCCGAAAAGCCGTAAGTCGAGGACTACCTGTATTGGCCACCTTTTTCTGAAGGTGGGATTATATTGGTCACTTTTATCTGAAGGCGGGATTGTACAGGTGATCCCCGACTTACGAACGAGTTCCATCTCTACACTCGTTCGTATAGCTGAAACGCCGTAAGTCGAGGACTACCTGTATTGGCCACTTTTATCTGAATGTGGGATTATATTGGTCACTTTTATCTGAAGGCGGGATTGTACAGGTGATCCCCGACTTACGAACGAGTTCCATCTCTACACTCGTTCGTATAGCCGAAAAGCCGTAAGTCGAGGACTACCTGTATTGGCCACCTTTTTCTGAAGGTGGGATTATATTGGTCACTTTTATCTGAAGGCGGGATTGTACAGGTGATCCCCGACTTACGAACGAGTTCCATTTCTACACCCGTTCGTATAGCCGAAATGCCGTAAGTCGAGGACTACCTGTATTGGACACTTGTATCTAAAGGTGGGATTGTATTGGTTACTTTTATCTGAAGGGGGGATTGTATTGGTGAACCAACAACCGTAACTGGCTAAGTAGAAATTGTAAAAAATCTTACCAGAAGAAATTTCAGAATCAGAACTCATCTGAAAGTTTATTTCTTCCCCATCTGAGTCGCAGGGGTTGACATCGTTCAGTACCATGTCCAAAACTTGATGTGTTTTATAAAACTTTACCATATCTGCTGCTCTCCCAACACACTGAAGTGAGTGAAGTCAAGTCAAGAGTGTTTCAACACAGAAGATGTTGCAGAAGGTGTTGTCATTAGCAATTACATTTACATTGGAATGTTTGGAACTCAAGGCCCCCCAAGGCATTTTCCTAATAGCAACAGCACTCATCTACCCCCCCACCCTGTTTAGCATTTATGCAGAAGAAAAGTCTCCCTAATGCATGCTCAATGTCTCCAGGGGTGAAAATTCCTCAAACTGTTTTTTGACCATCTCTGGTAAGGGTAGTAATCATCTGAATATTCTGGTATTCCTAGTGTTAAAGAAACAGTTCCAAATGACATGATTTAAACTTTTTAGTTATTGTTATTAATACTGTATTATAAACCCAAAGGTCAATTTTTTAAATGCAGCATTGTCTTTAATATGATTGAGGACATTTAGTATTGATCAAAAGTTAACGGTAGGTGCTTGAAATAAATCCAAAGTTGAATCATTATGTTGAAAACGAGTTTACATCTGCAAAGTCTGTTGTGAAATAAATTAGAATATACCTGTAAATTGTAATTACAGATTACAACTCTTTTTCTCCAAAGTTTCTTTGTCATTTGCACCACATGTGGTACACATGTGGTACATGTGGTGGAACGAAACTGTGTACACAAGGTCCCAGTTACACCCAACAAAAGTATAAAATGTAAAATCAAAAAAGGCGTTCAATACAGAACAACTGGACTTTATTTGTAGCAACAAGACGTTTCGCTCATCATCCGATGAGCTTTCTCAATTCGATGAGGAGACTGTGAGAGGGAGAGAGAAGTTATAAGCAAGCTGGGCCACTGGTACACACCAAACTAGGTAAATTGGAAGCTAACACACACACATACTTGGGATAACACGTGCCTGTGACCCATTCAAAGTTCAGTGTGTGAAAGCAGAGCTTACAGAAAACACACACACATCCTACTGTATGTAAATTGACAAAAACCACACTTCACACATTGATAACAGGGACCTGTCAAAGTCTTTGTTAGTCTAATTCACAAGTGAGGCTCCTCTGTTCTCATCAGGTGGGAAGCGTCTGGGAACCAGCTGCAGGGCCGCACCATAAAATACATCCAGAGGTTATTGAGATATTTAGCTAACAAACCGACAGAGTTGACAACGTCTTACAGACCTCGTGCAGTCAGTTCAGTGTGTGAAAACAGAGCTTACAGAAAACACACACACATCTTACTGTATGTAAATTGACAAGTCACACCTCACACATTAATAGCAGGGACCTGTCAAAGTCTTTGTTGGTCTAATTCACAAACGAGGCTCCTCTGTTCTCATCAGGTGTGAGACGCCTGGGAACCAAATCCAGGGCTGCATGTCAGGATTTACAGGCAGGCTTGAACCCAGTGGTGCAGACAAGACACAGGAGGCAGGAATACAAAAATAGATATTTAATGATAATAAATCAAAAAGCTGACAGGGCAGCAAACTCACTCTTAGGAGACATGATCAACACAGGAGACATCAGGGGAGACCCAACGAGGACACCACAAGGAACTAACTGACAGACAGGCTATTTATACACAGAGACAAGACAGGACGCAATCACAAAACACCTGGGAACAATTAACTAACTAAAGACACAGAGCAGGACTGGTATACTAAATAAATAAAGGTTTAAATAAAGGAGACTAAACTGGAGGTCAAACCAGATGTGATCAAACATTGAGACCCAGAAGGGAAACTAATAAAAGGTTAAACTAAGAGTAAATAAACAAGGAGACTTAAACTAGAAGTAAAGGACTGGAGATGTAGAAACTAAATACAAGAAGTAAGAACTGATAAACAAGGAGACCAGGGGAATTACCAAACCTAAACATTAATAAATACTGGGGCAGGATCTAAGGAATAAGGCTAACCATGAAGCTGGGAAAACTGGTACAAGGGAAACTAAATAAAACTAAAAACAAATATCTAGAGCTGGCTGACAGAAAACAAAAGGAGAACAGAACAAAGGATACCCACTAGATGGCGCCATCCTGGTGCCATCCTGACAGTACCCCCCCTCAAAGACGCCCCCAGGCGTCCCCAAGAACCCACCCCCCCAAAAAAGACAAGGGCGGGCGGAGGGAGGAACAGCAAGGACGGTGGGCGCAAACACAAACAGACAAGGACAAACACCAAGACACAGGCTAAACAAAGAACAAGAACACAAAAAACGTCCAGACGGGCAACGGCCCGTCCATCAGGCAGGAGCCGGTCGGGCGGTCGGCCGGGATGCCGCCCCACAGGCAGGAACCGGTCAGGCGGTCGGCCGGGATGCCGTCCCTCAGGCAGGAGCCGGTCAGGCGGTCGGCCGGGATGCCGCCCCACAGGCAGGAAACGGTCAGGCGGTCGGCTGGGATGCCGTCCCTCAGGCAGGAGCCGGTCAGGCGGTCGGCCGGGAGGCCGCCCCCCCAAGGCAGGAACCACGTTGGCTGGTACACAGACATCTGCGGCAGGTGCGGGTGCACAGACCTTGTCGGGCGGTGCGACTACACCTAACGTGGAGACGTTGTCGACGAGATCATCCGTGGACGCTCCGGCGGCGTGGAGACCCACCAAGGCCCACTCAGAAGAGGAAACGATAGTAGTCGTGACGTCTGGCCTGGAGACGTCGTCTGCTTCGTCAAGCGGTGAACAGGAATCAGGAGCCAGTCTGGGTGCTGGCGTTGAGAGGTCTGCGGTGCGGAGACCCTCCGGAGACGTCGAGACCTCTGGCTGCGAGACCTCTGGCTGCGAGACCTCGTGCAAGGAGTCCACCAGGAACCTCTCGGCGCAGGAAACTGGAGGGGGTCCCTCCTGGGACCCCTCGGCACAAGGAACTGGAGGGGGTCTCTCCTGGGACCCCTCGGCACAAGGAACTGGAGGGGGTCTCTCCTGGGACCCCTCGGCACAAGGAACTGGAGGGGGTCTCTCCTGGGACCCCTCGGCACAAGGAACTGGAGGGGGTCTCTCCTGGGACCCCTCGGCACAAGGAACTGGAGGGGGTCTCTCCTGGGACCCCTCGGCACAAGGAACTGGAGGGGGTCTCTCCTGGGACCCCTCGGCACAAGGAACTGGAGGGGGTCTCTCCTGGGACCCCTCGGCACAAGGAACTGGAGGGGGTCTCTCCTGGGACCCCTCGGCACAAGGAACTGGAGGGGGTCTCTCCTGGGACCCCTCGGCACAAGGAACTGGAGGGGGTCTCTCCTGGGACCCCTCGGCACAAGGAACTGGAGGGGGTCTCTCCTGGGACCCCTCGGCACAAGGAACTGGAGGGGGTCTCTCCTGGGACCCCTCGGCACAAGGAACTGGAGGGGGTCTCTCCTGGGACCCCTCGGCACAAGGAACTGGAGGGGGTCTCTCCTGGGACCCCTCGGCACAAGGAACTGGAGGGGGTCTCTCCTGGGACCCCTCGGCACAAGGAACTGGAGGGGGTCTCTCCTGGGACCCCTCGGCACAAGGAACTGGAGGGGGTCTCTCCTGGGACCCCTCGGCACAAGGAACTGGAGGGGGTCCCTCCTGGGACCCCTCGGCACAAGGAACTGGAGGGGGTCCCTCCTGGGACCCCTCGGCACAAGGAACTGGAGGGGGTCCCTCCTGGGACCCCTCGGCACAAGGAACTGGAGGGGGTCCCTCCTGGGACCCCTCGGCACAAGGAACTGGAGGGGGTCCCTCCTGGGACCCCTCGGGACCCTCCGAAGACGTGGACCCCTCGGGACCCTCCGAAGACGTGGACCCCTCGGGACCCTCCGAAGACGTGGACCCCTCGGGACCCTCCGAAGACGTGGACCCCTCGGGACCCTCCGAAGACGTGGACCCCTCGGGACCCTCCGAAGACGTGGACCCCTCGGGACCCTCCGAAGACGTGGACCCCTCGGGACCCTCCGAAGACGTGGACCCCTCGGGACCCTCCGAAGACGTGGACCCCTCGGGACCCTCCGAAGACGTGGACCCCTCGGGACCCTCCGAAGACGTGGACCCCTCGGGACCCTCCGAAGACGTGGACCCCTCGGGACCCTCCGAAGACGTCGAGGCGTCGGCGGCGCTGGGACCCTCAAGAGACGTCGAGGCGTCGGCGGCGCTGGGACCCTCAAGAGACGTCGAGGCGTCGGCGGCGCTGGGACCCTCAAGAGACGTAGAGGCGTCGGCGGCGCTGGGACCCTCAAGAGACGTAGAGGCGTCGGCGGCGCTGGGACCCTCAAGAGACGTAGAGGCGTCGGCGGCGCTGGGACCCTCAAGAGACGTAGAGGCGTCGGCGGCGCTGGGACCCTCAAGAGACGTAGAGGCGTCGGCGGCGCTGGGACCCTCAAGAGACGTAGAGGCGTCGGCGGCGCTGGGACCCTCAAGAGACGTAGAGGCGTCGGCGGCGCTGGGACCCTCAAGAGACGTAGAGGCGTCGGCGGCGCTGGGACCCTCAAGAGACGTAGAGGCGTCGGCGGCGCTGGGACCCTCAAGAGACGTAGAGGCGTCGGCGGCGCTGGGACCCTCCGAAGACACGTCCGTCGAGTCTGCTGCAGGCGAGGAGACGTCCGTCGAGTCTGCTGCAGGCGAGGAGACGTCCGTCGAGTCTGCTGCAGGCGAGGAGACGTCCGTCGAGTCTGCTGCAGGCGAGGAGACGTCCGTCGAGTCTGCTGCAGGCGAGGAGACGTCCGTCGAGTCTGCTGCAGGCGAGGAGACGTCCGTCGAGTCTGCTGCAGGCGAGGAGACGTCCGTCGAGTCTGCTGCAGGCGAGGAGACGTCCGTCGAGTCTGCTGCAGGCGAAGAGACGTCTGCTGCAGTCGGCGAAGAGACGTCTGCTGCAGTCGGCGAAGAGACGTCTGCTGCAGTCGGCGAAGAGACGTCTGCTGCAGTCGGCGAAGAGACGTCTGCTGCAGTCGGCGAAGAGACGTCTGCTGCAGTCGGCGAAGAGACGTCTGCTGCAGTCGGCGAAGAGACGTCTGCTGCAGTCGGCGAAGAGACGTCTGCTGCAGTCGGCGAAGAGACGTCTGCTGCAGTCGGCGAAGAGACGTCTGCTGCAGTCGGCGAAGAGACGTCTGCTGCAGTCGGCGAAGAGACGTCTGCTGCAGTCGGCGAAGAGACGTCTGCTGCAGTCGGCGAAGAGACGTCTGCTGCAGTCGGCGAGGAGACGTCTGCTGCAGTCGGCGAGGAGACGTCTGCTGCAGTCGGCGAGGAGACGTCTGCTGCAGTCGGCGAGGAGACGTCTGCTGCAGTCGGCGAGGAGACGTCTGCTGCAGTCGGCGAGGAGAGCAGAGAGGGGGCCTGAGACCCACGTCTACCCTTCCTTCTGCTGGAGCGAGAAGTCTGAACTGCAACTGGGTCTGGTGCAGTAGGTTCAGGTGCTGTAGGTTCTGGAGTAGCTAACAGATGTAAGTTGGCAGCAGAGTTTGGAGTAGCTTCCTTCAATGTTCTGATTTCACTCAGGAGCGCCAGTAAGGAATCCACGGTGGCAACCTCTGTTGGAAGCTGACTGGTTGTGGTAGAGGTTGTGGTAGATGCTGCTGGAAGCTGGCTTGTAGCTGTTTTGGCTGCTGGAATCTGACTGGTAGCTGTTTTAGCTGCTGAAAGCGGGCTGGTAGCTGTTTTAGCTGCTGGAAGCGGGCTGGTAGCTGTTTTAGCTGCTGGAAGCGGGCTGGTAGCTGTCTTAGCTGCTGGAAGCGGGCTGGTAGCTGTTTTAGCTGCTGGAAGCTGGCTGGTAGCTGTTTTAGCTGCTGGAAGCTGGCTGGTAGCTGTTTTAGCTGCTGGAAGCTGGCTGGTAGCTGTTTTAGCTGCTGGAAGCTGGCTGGTAGCTGTTTTAGCTGCTGGAAGCTGGCTGGTAGCTGTTTTAGCAGGCTGCTGGTTGTTGGTGGTTGCAGGCTTAAAAACAGGAAAGTCCAGATCTGGTGGAGGACTAGGACGGACTGCCTGGAGTTGGATGAGTGGCTCCAACCAACGCTTCTCTACCAATACTTCGTCCAGAATTTCCTCCATACCAGGGGAGTCAATTAACCATGGGATACAAAGATATTCACTCCACATGGCTGTGGTGGCCTCCCACCTTTCTAACAGACTGCAGGAAGAGTCTGTGTTCAAATATCTCTGGACTGTTTCACAGAGCCTTGAATAATCCTTAAAAGGGAGTCTGGAAAAACAATACTTGTCTGCTGGGTTCATGTTTTAGGTGGTGTCCTACTGTCAGGATTTACAGGCAGGCTTGAACCCAGTGGTGCAGACAAGACACAGGAGGCAGGAATACAAAAATAGATATTTAATGATAATAAATCAAAAAGCTGACAGGGCAGCAAACTCACTCTTAGGAGACATGATCAACACAGGAGACATCAGGGGAGACCCAACGAGGACACCACAAGGAACTAACTGACAGACAGGCTATTTATACACAGAGACAAGACAGGACGCAATCACAAAACACCTGGGAACAATTAACTAACTAAAGACACAGAGCAGGACTGGTATACTAAATAAATAAAGGTTTAAATAAAGGAGACTAAACTGGAGGTCAAACCAGATGTGATCAAACATTGAGACCCAGAAGGGAAACTAATAAAAGGTTAAACTAAGAGTAAATAAACAAGGAGACTTAAACTAGAAGTAAAGGACTGGAGATGTAGAAACTAAATACAAGAAGTAAGAACTGATAAACAAGGAGACCAGGGGAATTACCAAACCTAAACATTAATAAATACTGGGGCAGGATCTAAGGAATAAGGCTAACCATGAAGCTGGGAAAACTGGTACAAGGGAAACTAAATAAAACTAAAAACAAATATCTAGAGCTGGCTGACAGAAAACAAAAGGAGAACAGAACAAAGGATACCCACTAGATGGCGCCATCCTGGTGCCATCCTGACACTGCACTATAAGTTTTAGAAAGTTGAAATCTTAGACCTCCTCCTCTGTTTAACGATGGTTTCTCTCTTTTTACATAAATCGCCTCCTTCACACCCCTCTCAAACCACCTGTGCTCTCGGTCCAAAATATGTACATTCTGGTCCTCAAAAGAGTGACCCTTGTCCGTGAGGTGGAGGTGAACAGCTGAGTTTTGTCCAGAGGAGGAGGCTCTCCTGTGTTGGGACATTCTTCTGTGGATGGGCTGTTTAGTTTCTCCAATGTATAGGTCTGGACAGTCCTCGCTGCACTGAACTGCATAAACTACACCACTCTGTTTGTGTGTAGGTGTTTTGTCCTTCGGGTGGACCAGCCTCTGTCTGAGAGTCCTGCTGGGTTTGAAATGTACTGGGATGTTGTGTTTGTTGAAAATCCTTCTGAAATTCTCTGATAGTCCAGCAACATAAGGGATGACAATGTTTTTTCGTCTGTTCTCCTTTTTCTGTTCCTTATTGTGTTTTGTAGATTTCCTCGCTGACTTGACAAAAGCCCAGTTAGGATATCCACATGTTTGGAGAGACTTTTTCTGTTCATTATTGTGTTTAACAGATTTCCTTGCTGACTTGACAAAAGCCCAGTTGGGATATCCACATGTTTGCAGAGATTTTTTGATGTGTTTCTGTTCCTTTTCCTTCCCTTCTGTCTTCGTGGGGATGTGTTCTGCCCGATGCTGTAAAGTTCTGATGACAGAAAGTTTGTGCTCCAGTGGATGGTGAGAGTCAAACAGGAGATATTGGTCTGTGTGGGTTGGTTTTCTGTAAACTTCAATGTTGAGACTGTCATCTCCCTCCATATGCACCAAACAGTCCAAAAAAGGCAGCTTATTGTCGTTAGCATCCTCTCTGGTGAACTTGATGTTGTTATCAACAGAGTTAATGTGTCTGGTGAACGCTTCCACCTCCCTGGCTTGGATTTTGACACAGGTATCATCCACGTATCTGAACCAATGGCTTGGAGTTGTCCCCTCATAGGAGTTTAGGGCTCTCTGTTCCACTTCCTCCATGTAGAGGTTTGCAACAATGGGTGACACTGGAGATCCCATGGCACAGCCGTGCTTCTGTCTGTAAAAACTGTCATTGAACTTGAAATAAGTGGTGGAGAGGCAGAGATCCAGCAGGGTGCAGATGTGGTCTGGGGTTAAGTTGGTCCTTTTGTCCAAATCCTTGTCCTGTAGAAGTCGTTTTTTGACAGTTTCTACTGCTTCAGAAATGGGTATGCATGTGAAAAGAGAAGTCACATCATACGATACAAGAGTTTCTCCCGGGGTTAGCTTCAAATGTTGAACTTTGTTGGTGAAATCAATGGAGTTCTTTACAGTATATGATGAGGTGTGTTACCAACCAGAGGAGCTAAAATACCAGCCAGCTGTTTAGCAACATTGGCCCTCATGCACGAAAATGTTCGTATTTTTATCCTAAATTTCTCCTACTTTTGTTCGTACGAAGCGTTCGTACGAACATGCCACGTCAGATTCAACAAAGTCTTCTATCATGAGGAAACGTGTGTAAATGCAGTGCGTAAATTTAATGAATCCCACCTGTCCTAAACAGCTGCGCGTGCACGCGTGAAGGTTATTTACATAATTCCCACCCCTCAAAACACCATATAAGGCCACAGCTTCCTGCTGTCAGACAGCAGGAAGTGTCCATTCATTCAAACTCATGAAGTAAAAGGAGGAACTTCACGCGTTCGGAGATCTGCTCTCAGTCGCGCTGTGGCTACCCCCCCACCCCCACCCCCCGCAGGTGTCGGATGGTCAAATATTTTTAATGTTAGTGTAAACAACTGTGTAGTTTCACTTATTCAGAAGAGCCGTGGCGCACCGCTGCCCCCCACCCCCACACCCACCGCAAGTGTCGGATGGTCAAATATCTCTAATTTTAGTGTACTGTGTTACATTATAGTTTCACTTATTCAGAAGAGCGNTGTCGGATGGTCAAATATCTTTAATTTTAGTGTACTGTGTTACATTATAGTTTCACTTATTCAGAAGAGCTGTGGCGCACCGCTACCCCCCCCCCCCGCAAGTGTCGGATGTGTTTTTCAACAGAAGCATTTTAAATTGTCTCGAAACTACAGTTAACATCATATTAATATTGTAGTGCATATGTTTTGTCTCCCGTGGGTCGTACAGTATCAGAAATCAAGAATAGATGGTTTGATCTGAAAATGGCTTCAAACAAACATCTCGCCGCAGCACGGACAGGAGGTGGTCAGGAGATGGATGGACAATAAATGCCACGCTGCAAGATGCGTGCCAACATGTTTTGCAGCACAAATGATGCGCGCACCTCCTGCTCATCGCGCACCTCCTGGTCAGTGAGCAGGAGGTGCGCGATGACCATAATAATCAATTGCTCCGATGGTGTTTGGCACAAGATCAGTCTTAATTCGTACTTGTTCTGCGGCGGTGTGGGAATTTTATGTACCTGGGTGTTAATATGAGGAGCGGCTTTGATGACCAAGGGGAGCGCACGGCCTGCGCGACACACCAGACAAATTAAACTTAAAATTATAATTCTAATTCAAACAGAATAACCTATTGTCAAGAATAATTATGGTGCGTGATTTTTTTAAACCCAAAATATTTTCTAAATAACGAAATATGAAGTTATTCGTGGAGAAGATCCGTCTGGATGACAGCAGACTGACGCTCCTAAATTATACGACAGGTCCGGACCACTCGTAAATTTTGTTCGTATCTGAAGAAAATCGTAGGATACGAAAACATTGTTGGATGCCACAAATGATCCTAAATCACTCGTAAGCACAGTTTAAGAACAAATCTGTGCGTACGAACGGTTCGTGCATGAGGGCCATTGTATGTCACTGAGTTCATGCTGCTGACGATGGGTCTGAGAGGTGTATCTTCTTTGTGTATTTTTGGAAGTCCATACAGACAGGGAGTGGCTTCCCCCAGGTACAATCTATAATACAATGATCGAGTGATTATTTTCTCCTTTTCGAGTTTTTGCAGGTAATCTGTGACTTTCTTTTTAAAGGTGTTAGTTGGATCCCTCTTCGGGGGCTCATAGTGTTCCTGTCGCTCAGCAGTGTGGTTATTTTTCCCTGGTAATCAGACGTGTTGAGTATTACTGTGCATCTTCCTTTGTCAGCTGGTAAAATGGTGATGTTTTGGTCTTGGCTGAGGGATGTTATAGCTTTCCTTTCCTGCGGTGTAAGATTTGAAGGAGGCAGTTTGGCACTGGAGACCCCTTTGGCCCCTCTCACAGGTGGTGAGCCCATGGGAAGGGGGACCCACGTCTCCTCTTCGGGCTGTGCCCGGCCGAGCTCCATGGGTAAAAGCCCGGCCACCAGGCGCTCGCCAACGTGCCCCTCCTCCGGGCCTGGCTCCAGAGTGGGGCCCCGGTGACCCGCGGCCGGGCGAGGGAACATTGTTTCCATTAATTGAACTCATAAGATGAGTTAAGATCTTGTAGTTAAGAAACTGGTTACGGTTGGAAAAAACTAACTATATATTTAGTAATAGAAATAAATCAATTGATGTTCCATTTCTAGTCGAGGACTCAGTGAGACAAAAAATTTGGGTGTTGTCATTGATGAAAATCTATAATGGAAACAACATATAAATTCTGTTAAAACAAAAATATCTAACTCAATTGCAATATTTTATAGAGTTAGATATCTACTTAACGACAAAGCACTGTATTTGTTGTATAATACAATTATTGTGCCACATTTGATTTATTGTGTTAATGTATGGGGAAAAGCGTGTAAATTAATCACAATGCCTATTTTTATTTTGCAGAAAAGAATTGTAAGAATTATAACAAGAAAACATTACTGTCACCCATCAAGTGAATTATTTTAACAAATGAAATTGCTGAAGTTCTGATTTGGTGGATTATAACATTTTGTTACTTATGTATAGAGCTAAAAAAAATACACTACCGTCAAATATCCAAATGTATTTTGTGAAAAGATCAAGCTGTTACAATCTCAAAGGGAAATATGTATTTCGTAAAACCACAATTTAGAACTAGTTTGAAGGGAAGAACTACCTTCAGGGAGTAGGATTGTGGAATAACTAAAGACTAAGTTAAGGAAGCCAAATCAATCCTTGTAGTTAAGAAACTGGTTATGGTTGAATTGTTAAACAAATATAAATGAATGTACTGTACAGGTATTTAGATGAGTAATACTGTATATATAATTGAAAATTGAATGAGTTATTTACAGAAAATTTTGTCTAAATTCTTATTAGATAAAGAGCAGATTTAATAAGATATTTTCTTCATCTGCTACCTTTCATTTTATATTTTAAATAATTTTTCTTTATACAGTATGTTTTTTCTATTCCAATTACATGTTGTATTTCATTATTGTAAATATTTTTATATACAGTATATATATATTTTCCCAATTACATATATGTTAACTGTTGTATCTCATTATAAAATGAATAAATAAAAATAAAATAAATGCTTCACAATAAGTTTTGTAATTCAAATTAATAAGAATTTTATTAATTTTACACCAGCTGGTTCACTTTTCAACCACCAGATGGCGCCAGAACTCAATTCAAAACAGAACACTATGACATGAACTGGATTTGTCCCAGTAACTTGATTTAAAGATGTCTCTGTTATGGTCTCCTTGTAGCAGTTTGAGGCAAACACAGATTATAAAACGACGACTGATCCAGGGATGACACTCGTCTCCACGCCACCCACCCTCTCCTCTGCAGCTCCGTCTTCTCCAGTTCGCTCCCGAAGTAGTGAGGGTCCACAATCAGTAAGTGGCTCTCCTCGCCCCCGGTGCACACCCCCAACACGCCCTTGGAGGAGTTGTCCCGGTCTCCCCCCATCATGACGGGAGATCTGTGCTTCGCAAAGTGCCGATGAAGCTCCTCCACCGCCACCTGCTCCAGCTCTGCCCCTCCACCTCGAACGTGCACCACCTTGCAGGGGACATCGTGGAACCAGTCCAGCACCAGGGAGGCTTCGAATGTTCCTATCCACTCCCTGGAGCCCGAGAAACAGCCGGGCTTGTCTCCCATGGCAACCAGGGCCCCTTGGATCTCGGGGAGACTCGGTGCCAGATTATGGTTCTCAAGTGAGGAGGTGTTGTAGTGAATCCAGGAGGCCATGGTTTGGATGGTCCGGTAACCACATCCCCATCCTCTGTCGTCGAATCCGTCGCAGCCGTAATGGAAGTAAAGATAATCTCCTTTTATTAGTGAGCATTTAACTGGGTCAGCGAGTGGGTCACAAAGACCAGAGTGTACATTTTTTAATAAGACATCAGTCTTCTGAGGAGTCCTCTCTGCTCCACTCACACCCCAGTCAATGTTTTCCTCAGGCAATGCCGCTAATACCTTTTCATCCATCCGTACAAACGTTTTTTAAATAATCTTATTGGGTCTTAATATACTCTTAATATATGTTTTTGAACAAATTTACTCACAAAGGCAAGTTCTGATCATCCGGTAGTCAAGTGCAACTGGAACAACATTCCCCTTGTAGCTCTTTCTCGAAAAGCAGTTCCGCTTTATCGTGACTCCTTCAAGGTAGTACTTCCGGTGTTGTGTTTAAAAATGCGTCCCGTTTTTTTGTAAAAATGTCTCGCCGTAACAAAATGTGTAAAGACACTCGTTTTCACTAAAATAAATGTGTAAAATTAAAAGGCGATAAATTGCCTTGTATTTTTTGTGTCTAAAAAGACATAATTGTAGGTTATTTGTTATGATAATTAAAAATTTAAGCAATTTTTGATCAGGCATAATTTTTTGGTAAAATGTTCACTTACATCATGTAGTAAACTTTATTTACCAAGGTGCTTAACAGGATAGAAAAAATAAAAACTGGTACAATAAATCCAAGTAGTGAAAATAAAAACACAGCAGCAATAAAAGGAGGCAGTGGAAATAAAAATACTAAAAACTAAAATACCAAAAGTAATAAAAGTTACAGACTGAAAGCTTGAAAACTAAAAACAAACCTGTGTATCAGATATTTTGA
>JBBPBX010000499.1:50156-62719 GCA_038048925.1 Garcialebias charrua
GTCAGTGAAGGATGAAGCGATCACTTGACTTTTGAAATAAAAGTCCAGCTCTGGGATAAAGAAGGGATATTTAATACATTTTGTGTCACATAAAAAACAGTCCTGCATCGCTTTGCAATCCTTTGAATGAGAACGAGCTGCGGCTGGGACAGGTGGGGGCGTGGGTTGGGGCGTGACAAACAACTCTGTTTTTATTGGCTGTCAGTGTCCTGGTCACTCTTGTGTTTTCAGTGTTTTTATAAATGCTGATAGAGAAGCAAGGGGACAATAGATTTTTTCAGAGATTACTTTGTCTAACATCAGTTTGTCAGTAGATAGTGACTGAGTGAAGAAATATGTTAAAAATATATTGTTTGAAAAGTTACAGACTACATTACAATCTTACATACTATAGCTTTAACTGTGTTAGGATAGGATAAGTGCTTGGTAACTGTACAGTACATTTATTATAAAAAACAATTTTTTTAATGAGATGTATAAGTTCAAAACGTCGCAAGTCGAGGACTACCTGTATATATACATACACACACACATATATATACTACATACATAGAGTATATATATATATATAACATACATACAGTATATATATATACTACATACATACAGTATATATATATATATATATATATATACTACATACATACAGTATATATATATACTACATACATATATATATATATATATATATATATACTACATACTGTACACACACACACTATCTAAGTGGACAAAAACCACAGATTCTATAACTCTTTATTTTTAAAACAATGTCAAAATTGAAAAGCTGTGTTGCTTTCATTATATAAAGGTCTCTGAAACATTCAGGTGTTAACACACAGAGGAACGATAGCAATGACCTTGATGTAGCAACTGTTGCTGCTCATTCATCTAGAATGGCCAAAGATAATCTCAAATTAACAGTCCATTATTCTACAATAAGAATTATTATTGAAGTGAAAAACTGACGTCTGCCAATCATCAGGAGTTCTAGTAAGTTCACCCCAAGGTCAGACCGTACAGTGCTCACAGAAATTGTTCGATCTCAGACTCTACAGCCTCAGCTAGCAGAAGGTTCATGAAGGACAATTAACTAACTACACACGTATAGTTTCTGTTGAAGCGTTGCAGGGAAAGACTTCATGGCAGCTTCACTTATATTTACTTATTTTCCTCTTAACCACCTCATGACTTCCAGAACAATGTTCTTTATACAGACGAGACTAGAACTCTTTACCCATAATGCAGTAGCATAATGGGAGAAACCCAAAACACAAGTTTAGGACAAATACCTTAACCATGAAGCACGGTGGTGGATGAGTGATAATAGGGGCCTGTTTTGGACACTTTACGATCACTCAAAATAAGGATTATAGGAGAATGAATAAAAAACAAAGCAGGACTATAAAAACTGTCTTTACATGAACAAATCCAAGTAAAATAAAAAAGGAGCATAAATATGATCCATAATCTTAAAAACATCAGAAGAAAACAGATTATTATAATTTACTTGTTTTTAGATGCAAAAAAAAAAAAGCACTATTGAGAGTTTGGGAAGGAACTGTCCATGTTTTGTTTTTTTACAAACATACAAAGTGTACGTCACACATCTTGTCCCTGTGGGTGTGTACAGTCTCTCCAAAAAGTACTATCAACATGGTACAAATGTACTGGCTGATGGTAGTTAGCCTTTATCTTTTGTTTTCTTTTTCTTCTTCTTGTCGGTGGAGGAGGTTGGAGCTGGGTTCACCGGTGGAGCTCCAAGTTTTTTCGTTTTGGCTTTTTTCACCTTGTCCTTGATGGCTTCGATGTCCAGCTTCCCTTGTGTGGGGGCTGTGACACAGGAAGTCCACAGGAGTGGGACAGAGGTTAGTCGGGTTATCACAGTCCCACTTCTCCCTCAGATCAGTGATTGTTCTTACCTTTAGTGGTCTTCTTCATCAGAGGCTTCTCTTTAGGAGGAATGAAGGCTTTGTTTCGCTCCTCTTGCCTCTTGGTCAGTGCCTCTGCTTGTCTCACCTGAAAAACATCAAAGATTGTTGTGTTTGCCATGTGAATACAGTATAGGACTAAATAAAGTGAAGTACCCAGACCAAGTGACGCCTACCATCTGGTGCTAAATCTGTCTTTAGCTTTCAGATTGCATTTGAACAGTGGTAGACCGTCAGGGCCAGCAAGGCCTCGTCTGCTGGCCTAAACATGAAGCTGACGCTGTTACACTCATAAATCCCTAACCAGGAAAATCACTGTAGGGAGAAATAAATTATTGTATGTGTGAGAGAAGCAGCGCTTGCTCTATTCATACAAGGAGAGCTGAATAGTTATTGAATCAAATACTTATGTAGGTAAGCATAGATGTTTAACAACCTGTTAAAATACACCAGAATGCAGGAAATAGCATCTACTGTACTTTATTCACATGTTTCTGGGGGAGGACCCCCAGCCTCCCCTACCAGTGTGTTCCCCCCACATTACAAATGTTTCTGATGCCATTGCTCAGCCGTGACGTGAACTAAAACTTGTGCCAGAAACACGACAGAGCAGACTGGACTTTCAGCGTTAACTTCTATACTGAGAGAAGAACTTCTTGTTGAAACTGACTCCATGATGACCTGCAGGACAGAGAAACTGAACTCGTATTGAGGGGAAAAGAGGAGGAAGGAGTTTGTGGATTAATAATCAGCTTTTGGTGAGTAAAATGCATTTTATTTATATTTTTGTCATTTTAGTATGTTAACATTAATGCATTTGCTAAATATGTTTGAAGCACAGATGTGGATGCAGTGGAAGGAAACTTGTTAAGTTGTGTTAAGTGGGTTTCTTGCTTTAGTAATGGTATTTATTCTTGCTTCATGAGTTACTGGTCTGTGATGCAGCATCCTGTGATAACTTTCTGTGTATTATTGATGTTACTTTAGCCATGACATCATGTTTTTTTTCTTTCTATTCTCCCTCCCCCTGTTCTCTTCTTCCTTGTACTTTTGCTCTCTGTGTGTCTTGGAGCTCCTCGTACATATCTCCCGAACAAAGAATACTGTTATGGATCTGGTGAGCTGGACTTTCAACACAATTAACAAAAGATGCTGAGGTTCTCCTTAGGAGTGACAAGGATGGATAAGATCAGGAATGAGATCATCAGAGGTACAGCACATGTTGAACAACTGGGAGATAAAGTTAGGGAGGCCAGACTGAGATGGTTTGGACATGTCCAGAGGAGGGACAGTGGTTTGGACATGTCCAGAGGAGGGACAGTGGTTTGGACATGTCCAGAGGAGGGACAGTGGTTTGGACATGTCCAGAGGAGGGACAGTGGTTTGGACATGTCCAGAGGAGGGACAGTGGTTTGGACATGTCCAGAGGAGGGACAGTGGTTTGGACATGTCCAGAGGAGGGACAGTGGTTTGGACATGTCCAGAGGAGGGACAGTGGTTTGGACATGTCCAGAGGAGGGACAGTGGTTTGGACATGTCCAGAGGAGGGACAGTGGTTTGGACATGTCCAGAGGAGGGACAGTGGGTATATTGGTAGAAGGATGTTAGAAATGCAGCTGCCAGGAAAAAGACAAAGAGGAGATATATGGATGCAGTTAGAGAGGACATGGAGGTAGTTGGAGTGAGGACAGAGGATGCAGAGGACAGAGTGAGGTGGAGGAGGATGACTCGCTGTGGCGACCCCTGAAAAGGGAAAAGACGAAAGAAGAAGAAGAAGTCAAAGCTATTTAAAAGCTAAAAGTATTAAAGGCTAAAAATATTTAATAGCTGAAAAGGGGTTAATAGCTAAAAGCAGCAAATAAGATTGCAAAAAAAAAAAAAAGAGTAGCAGAACAATAGCTAAAAGAAACAACACTAGCTCAAATTAGCAAACCCAACAAAAAATAAATAGATAAATAACTAATAAAAAAATCAAAAGCTAACCAGCTAAAGATAAAAGTAGCTAAAAGCAATATTTTCTGCAGCTACTGTTTACACCAGAAGAGTCTGAACTAAAGTGTGCTTCCCTGCAGTGGGAACTGGAAGGGACAGCAGCCTTACCAGCTGGGATCGGCCTGCTCAGGATGTGAAGGAGCTTGTGTAGACAGACTTTGCCGTAAGTATTCAATTCACTAGTTTAGTCTCTAAAACTAAATATTTGACTGTTTTCACCCAAACTTTACCACCTATTTGAAAGTGAAGTCCAGCTATTTAAAAAAGGCAGGCTTTTTTAAAAACCGTTTACCATTTTTGATGCGTCTCGGAGTCCTTAAAGAACGAGATTCAGAAATAATAAGTCACACTTTGCCTTAGTAAGTGAGTTGCCTTCTCTTGTACACTAAGAGCTTCAGAAAGCTTTTTGCTCTTCTAGGCAACAAATGGACCACAGACTGGGAATCCCTCCAAAGAGACTCCAACTACTGGATCATTCTGGTGGTTCGGCCCATTGCCCTCATCTTGATATTTATTGCAACTTACACCGTTCAATACTTTTACCCAAATATTTTTTGCTATGAATAATGTGCCGACATTAAGATGATGGACTGATCTCCAGAATGACTTGAGGGTCAAAATGTTTTTTTTTTTAAAAGCAGTTCTTTTATATGTTTATTATCTGCCACTAAAGCCAAAAGTGTTGTATTTGTTGTGTGTGAGCTTTTGTCTGTAGCAAAATATCTCATGAACAGAAATAAAAGATTTCAGTGAAACTCTCAGGAAGTAATCATTGGATGTAAAGTCGTACATCTTCATATTAATTGTTTTAGAGGTGCTAAAGTACCCCTAAATTTTAACTCAGCACCTCTGAAAAAAAAAAAAACATCATTAGAATTTTTTAAGGAAGCTCAGTTCTCAAATTTTAGACTAATCAAAAATATTGAACAAATCTGGTTGTGAATAAATGATGAAGTCAAACAGGCCAGTACATAGATACTGTACAAGTATGTATTTTTTATCTTTTTGCATGAGTCAGACTCTCAACGTCATCTGTCAATCAGTTCAGCAGGATCATCAGCAACTGGCCAATCAGTGATCTCAATTTGTCCCAAAGGTAAACGCCCCTTACTTGCAGGAGCTCCACCCCCTTTACCTCTGACAACATTGTCAGGGTTTTACATTACGAACACTTTATGGTCAAAGGGATTTTGTGAAAAATCATCACAAGAAAAAAAGTTAAACGTCAGTAGAGAACATGTAATTCAGACAGCGTTACCCCGAATATTTAGAGGGCGAAACAGTTTATTCCATTTCCAAAACATAAATATAGAGTCTGGAAAACTGTAAAACATGGATAAAGGCCGGTGACTCACTCTGTGATCAGCTGATTACAACAGAGATAAACAGAAATACATGTTCATCTGTACGAAAGTAACTGCAGGTAAATCCAACATTTACTGCCATACAGTACACTGCATGTTTAATGCAACAAAGTAAAGTTAGGTCCTCTGGACGAATTCTGACACATTATATATATACAGGTAGTCCCCGACTTACGAGCGAGTTCCGTTCCTCCGACTATCTCGTAAGACGAAATCTCGTACGTCGGAACACGAAACACGTGTTCTCGTAAGTCCAGATTTTCGGTTGTATGTCGGAAAATTTATGCTAGCGCTGCTATGAACACTCGTTTTTCATCACAAATGTTCATACTAGTTCATAAACATGCTCAGAAACTTGTTTCCAAACGGTTAGCTAACACACTTTCATCTAAAAACATGTAAAAGTGCTGTATTTTTTGTATGTTCTCTACAACTTTACTGCTCGGTCGCCAGCTCGTAAGTCCGGAACCTCGTATGTAAGAGCGCTCGTAAGTCGGGGACTACCTATGGACGGACGGACGGACGGACGGACGGACGGACAGACAGACCATCAGAGGTACAGCACATGTTGAACAACTGGGAGATAAAGTTAGGGAGGCCAGACTGAGATGTTTGGACATGTCCAGAGCTGTATGACATTGCAGGAGGTCTATCTGACCTCCTACAAATCTCCATCCCATCACGCTCTCTCAGATCCTCCTCTTCGCTACATCTCCATGTACCCTCTGCCCACCTCTCCACCATGGGGAGCAGGGCCTTCACCTGCTCTGCCCCTCACCTCTGGAACGCTCTACCACCAGACCTTCGAAACACCACCTCCCTTTCTCTGTTCAAGACAGCCCTGAAAACACATCTCTTTAGACTAGCTTATCATTAACTTTACTAAATGTATTTTTATTATTTTGCATTTTATAATCTTTATGTATTTTATATTTCAATTTGTCACTGATAATGTTTGCACTGTATTGGTTTGTTAAGTGTCCTTGGGTGTCCTGAAAGGCGCTTTTAAATAAAATGATTATTATTATTATTATTATTATAGATAGATAGATAGATAGATAGATAGATAGATAGATAGATAGATAGATAGATAGATAGATAGATAGATAGATAGATAGATAGATAGATAGATAGATAGATAGATAGATAGATAGATAGATAGATAGATAGATAGATAGATAGATAGATAGATAGATAGATAGATAGATAGATAGATAGATAGATAGATAGATGGATGGATGGATGGATGGATGGATGGATGGATGGATGGATATAACCATAGATAGATAGATAGATAGATGGACGGACGGACATAGAGTAGTCCCTCACTACTTCACTATATCACAGATTTTCAAAATAAGATTGGACATGACACAATTGGCTGATTGATGGATGAACCATGTGTTGTTTATTTAAAATAAATTATTTTTAATGTTTTTGTGCCATGTGTGCAGCCCACAAGTGCAGGGGGAGCTCCTCCTGCAGCTGATCAGCTGATCTCCCTCTCTGCCACTCACACATTTCTCCATTTGCTGTCTAGATGCACCGATCGACTTTTGTCTTCCAACTTAAATTTTAAAGTATGTCACATCGTAAAATCTTCATAATTACAAAATATAAAAGTGTTAAAAGTTATTTTAATTATTTTAGAACTTCTATGTTCAGCTGTTTCAGTGTAATTGATCAAGAAGTTCATTTCTGCTCCGTGCTGCAGAGCTGAAGCAGCGTGACATCCTGTGATGTCCTGCTGCACTTCTCTTCTCCACTATTTAAATTTAAATACTGTAACATTTTAAATCAACAATCCACGCTGCATGAGTTGTTGATTTAAAATGTTACAGTATTTAAATTTAAATTGGTTATTTAAGGAGGAAGATTGGTAGGAACAGGTGATGAGATCACAGCCTGGCACATGTCATGACAAAGTTTACTGAACTTAAACTGAACTTGGACTACTGTATCCCTAATTCACAGTTCTTCACTTATTGGTGGTGGGCGGGGTCCCAAACACCTGTGATAAATGAGGGACTACTGACACAGGTGCTGGTCATAAAATGAGAATATCATGAAAAAAGTTGATTTATTTCAGTGATTCCATTCAAAAAGTGAATCTTGTGTGACACACTATCATCTACTAAACTCAAAGCACCTGCACAGGTTTCCCCAGGTGTCATTAAAATGCTTCAGTTTGGTTCAATATGAGGAAGACTGCAGACATAACTGGCCAGAAGACCATCACTGATACTAGTGATGAGCAAATGAAGCTTTTATGAAGCACTGAACCAGTTGGGCCAAATGTTTCAAAAATAGGTTCATTTGTTGAAGCTTCTGTTACAGTGACCTCTTGTGGCATTTTGCAATGCTGCTGTACAATTAGACATTATGCTTTTGGTGGCACACATCGAAGAAGTTCATTGACTTGTGTTAAAGAAACTGCTTTACTGTGGTAAAACAAATAAATAAATAAATTCATCAACTTTCTATCTTGTCTGGTATGAAATGCTTATATGTTTTCAAATAAAGACTGATAAATGTGCGTTGAAGAGATTTAATAAAAATGTTGCAATGGTATTGTCAAGTCAAAGTCAACTTTATTGTCAGAACTGCAATATGTAGAGGACATACACAGGATTGAAATTGCGTTTCTCTCAGTCCCTCGGTGCAACAGTAAGAGTCAGAGTCAGAGTCAGAGAGTCTTTATTGTCATTTGCACCGCATGTGGTACATGAGATGAAAACGAGATTATGTACACGAGGGTCCCAGTTACATCCAACAACAAATGCAAGAGAAAAACAGTAATAACATCTAGAATTAACTAAGAAAAACATCAACTAGTAATACACTAAGCCCTAATGTAGTGGAAAAACATCATTATAAACAGCAGCACGAACATGAGTCTGTATGAGCAGATGGTCACAGATGAACACAGCAACAAGAAAACAGATCAGCATCAGCATGATGTGATATTTTGCAGTGTTTATTTTTATTTTATTTTTATTTATTTATTCATGAGTCTAACAGCCTCAGGGTAGAAGCTGTTCCTCAGTCTAGTGGTTCTACATTTGATGCTCCTCAACCTCCGTCCTGAGGGGAGTGGGGCAAAGAGTGAGTGTGCTGGGTGAGTGAGGTCTTTCATGATGCAGGTGGCTCTTTTCCTGCATCTGGAGGTGTAAATGTCTGTGATGGTGGGGAGACTGACTCCAACATCTTCTGTGCAGCCTTCACCACTCTCTGTAGAGCTTTCCTCTCTGCAACTGTGCAGCCTCCATGCCACACGTTGATGCTGGAGCACAGGATGCTCTCCACTGCACACCTGTAGAAGGAGGTGAGGACTGGGCTTCTCAGACCAGCTCGTCTCAGTCGTCTGAGGAAGTAGAGTCTCTGATGACCTTTCTTGATCAGGCTGGTGGTGTTGTTGCTCCAGCTGAGGTTATCATTCATGTGTACACCCAAGTATTTGTAGCTGGAGACCACTTCCACTGCAGACCCACCTATTTTCAGTGGGGCATGGTTGTGTTTGTTCCTTCTGAAGTCCACAATCATCTCCTTTGTCTTCTTCACATTCATGTGAAGATTATTCTCTTTGCACCAGCTCTCCAGGTGTTCCACCTCCTGTCTGTAGCTGGACTCATCATTGTTTGTGATGCATCCCACCACCGCTGTATCATCTGCAAACTTAACAATATGACAGCCTGGAAGTGTGGCTGTACAATCATATGTGAGCAGAGTGAACAGAAGAGGGCTCAACACACATCCTTGAGGAGAGCCAGTAACCATTTAAACACTAAAACACTGAAACATTTAATAAACATAAGCATAAAATAGTAAAAGTGTAACACTGTCCTGAGTTTTTGCATAGTAGTATAAAAAAGTATAAAAAGTATACAGTATCTATAAAATCTATATATCTATATCTATTGTGCTTGTGTAACTGCAGCAGTCATTTTATCGTTCTTAAAAATAACAATGGACTGTCATCATCACCACCATCTTTATGTTTGTTGCTGAAGTGTCTACTCATAGAGGAGGTATTCCCATGATGCTTCAGTTCAGTTGAACACACCAAACACTGCCCCTGTAGAAATAGACTCGTGCAAATAGACATTTAATTTGAGCCCACACTGGCTTATGACTATAAAAATCACATATATCATTTTACTATAATTCTATTAACTACATGGGTTAAATGGGTTAGATAATATGTTGAACATTACTATAACTTATTTTACATATTTAAATACCAGTACCATCTTATCATGAGCAGAATGAAGTGTTCCCACATGTTAGAACAACCTCTTTTCCTGGCTGGTTCCATAATTCTTCATTTTCAACTATATCAACAACACAACAACAAAAACACCTGCTCTACCAACACATTACAAACATTTTAGAGCTGTTTTATAGAGTTGAGTGCTCTCAATTCTAAACTGACTCAACCTGTCAACTGTCAGAGTCGAGATGAAGCAGTGACAGAGAATCAGCTGATTGGACCATGAACCAGTCGAGTGATTCATTCCAACAACGAAACAGTTTGTGTTTCAGACATCACGTGTCACGTGACTTCTTCTGCACCAAAACAGTCTCTGAAGCAGTGGTCCGATGTAATTTTACTGCAGGGTTTGAAGCATGTTTTGAAGCTTTTGTTTCATACTACCATCACTAAGTGATATCCTCCATAGGATGGGTAAACCACAAAAGTTCATAGCTAAGGAGGCTGGCTGTTCACAGAGTGCTGTCCAAACATATTGAAAAAAAAAACCTGTATGCCTCTCTATTGTTGTCGCTGTTGATGAAACCAGGTCTCTCTTGTAAATGAGTCCTCGGGGCTCAATGGGATTAACCTGTCTAAATAAAGGTTGAATGAATATCAATGGAAAGTCTAGTGGAAGGGCAAAATGTGGCAGGAGAAGACGCACCAGCAAAACAGATGACCGTGGGCTTCAGTGGATATCAACCAGAGAAGATTCCAGAATCTGGCAGAGATCCAGAAAGAGTGGAATGAGTCACAGTTTCAAAAACCACCACATTCAGACACATCTGGGAGATGGACTACAGCTGTTGGGTTCCTCTGTCCTCTTTTCTGATGAAAGTAAAGTGTGTCTTTCATTCAGAAATCAAGTTCCACGGGTTTGGAGGAAGAAGGATGAGGAACAGAACCTGTACTGGTTGAGGTCCAGTGTGAAATATCCACAGTCAGTCATGGTTTGGGTGCAACATCTGGTGCAGGTGTTGGTAAACTCTGCTTTCTTACTCACTGCAACATCTACCAGAATGTTTTAGAGACTTCATGATGTCTTCTGCTGAGGATCTGTATGCAGATGCAGATTTCATCTTCCAGCAGGGCTGGCCCCTGCCCATGCTGCCAGAAGTACCAAAACCTGGTTTGATGTCCAGGACTGGCCAGACAACTGGAGAATCTATGGAGTCTCCTCAAGAGGGAAATGAGGATCACCAGAGCAACAACAAAGAAGAGCTGACAGCATCAAGGAGATCTGGGCTTCCATAACTCCCAGTTACTGCAACAGGCTGATGGCCTCAATGACACGTTGCATCCAGGCAGTGATTAAGACAAAGAGATTTGTAACCAAGTATTGATGACTGACATCATTTTGAAAGTATCATATTTTAATTGAGTTGTTGTGATCCTATTCTTTTCTGCAAAAACAGAAGTGTGGGCTGATGTCTTTACAGTATTCTAATTTTTTTTTCAAATCCTGTTTTTGTGTGTTTCATGAGCTGGAAGCTCAAATTATGTAAAAATAAACCCCCCAAAAAAGCAAACAAACTTGAATTTGTTTTAATTTGTGGACCCTGAATCTATCACCTATTAAATATGAACTTTTTGAATGGAATAATGGAAGTTCAACAACTTTTCCATGACATTCTAATATTTTGGAAAGGGTATAGTCATCATCAATACAAATCATTTCAAACACTCACCAGAGAAATCAAAAGAATAAACTGGATGAATTCTCCTCTCCAGCACCTCTTGCTTTGGAGCAAAACTCCAGCTCTACTTTATTTTACTTATTTTAACAAGAACTGATCGTTTCATCGTGTTATATATTTCTATGGTTTCATCACTTTCACACCATGTGGTCTGGAACTGTTTTCTTCTCCTTGGAATGAACATTATTTATCTGCCAACAGCGCCATCTAGTGGCGCCACCGCGACAAAACAAAAACATTTACCCTTCATTGTGTCAAAATTATGTGGTTAGGGTTACTATATAAAATGTATTTTTGTTCATAAAAAGGAAATAAAATTATCAATGATCTGTGGTAATTAAAAACAAGATATTTAAAGAATGAAACATTGAAATATTCAATGATAAAATAAATTGAAAAACTCAGTCAGCATGAAATATCCAGGAAAATGAACACAGTTCATTTTCATTGACCTTGTTGTGCATTAGAAGGGCATATGTTGTGAAAACATCATGATGCTACCACCACCATGCTTGACAGTTGTTTATGTCATTTGTATGCTTGAAAGCCTCATTTAGACTCTTCATTTTCACTACATTAATTTTCCTCTGGGATTAATAAAGTATTTTTGAATTTAATTGAATTCAAAAAGACTTCTTCTTCTTCTTCTATCTGTGGCCAAAATGATGAATCGTCTCATCTGAGTATAAACATTTTGTCCAGAAAGATTATGGTTTGTTCAACATGATTCATTTCACTGTAATTGGATTAGATTCTGGATCAGGTAAGGATTAATCTGGATTTGTGGTTTGTATTTTTCAACGCTTTCATAAAACTTTTATTGTGAATTGAACTATAAAAATAAAGTGAACTGAAATCAGCTGAGGCAAAAATCTGATGGATGTTTCAGAGATTTGCCATAAATTATAAACAGATTAACAACATAAAGTGTTTTCTTTGTCAAGGTCATGTTTCTTCATAATAAACAAATGAAATATTTGCAGTTCATATTTATTCTTAACAGGATTTAATCCTGTGAGTAATTTAAAATGAGCTCTTTATTGTTTCTTTAACAGTTTTTAGATCCAGGTCCATGCAGGTTCATGTCCTCCATGATGGTGGAACCAGTTCTGCTTCACTCACATTAATATTAGTTGCCATGGCGACACGTACGCGCTGACGTCACGCAGAATAGTTGATTTAAAGGCTGTCAAATGGTTCTATCGCTCTTTTCGCATCTGGACTTGAACCGGTGTGGACTATTTTGACTCAGAGCAAAGACTTGGTGAACAAGACTCGAGATGACTTTCTGTGAGGAGGATCCCTTCTCCTGGACTGTCGGTGAGGA
>JBBPBX010000499.1:67167-80791 GCA_038048925.1 Garcialebias charrua
TTTATTATTTGGATACAAATGAGTAATTTTAACAACTCTCATCAAACAAGGTCATGTTTTATTTCCCATACAGTAGTTTAGTTTGATAGAAAATCAGTTATTAAAATATTTAGAAACACATTTACATAAATAAAATGCAAAGTTATTTAAAATTTTATGGACCTATATGATAAAACTACCTGGTTTAAGTCAATTTACAAGCAAAAACCACTTTTATTTGGGTCTCATTTACTATTAAATGTTCTGATGGTTAGTTTTTGTCATTTGGGCCAACTACCGGTAATGAGGATTCTGCTGCATTGAACTCTGGGTCTACCCACACAGGAGAACTCACTCATTAGCTCCTGTACTCTCTGATGTATTTTAAAGATGTAGATAATGTTCATGCTGCATTTTAAAAATATATATTTTTATTAGGAGAAGAGAGTATAGATATAAGCAAACAAAATATTAGTTATCAATAACATAGTATACCATGTGATACATAACTTCTTCATAACATCAAATAAGAAGAACATCACAAATCCAGGTAAACAAAATATCTCCTATTAGTATTTTTCTTTTTCTTACATGATTTAACAAAATACAACAAATACACACCTAAAGGAAAAATAACAAAATAATTAATTAAATAAATAAATAAAAAATAGAAGGGGATTTTTTTTAAACAAAATAAAAAAAGAAATAAAAGAAAATGTGGGGTATTTCAATCAGTCCAGATGAAGAGAATGAAGAGCGTGAAAAAATGTCATGAAAGGACTCCATATTTTATAAAATTTAGCAGAATTGCCTTTCATTGAATATCTAATCATCTCCAATTTTAGAAAAGACATGGTATCTTTTAGCCACTGCCCAGTAGAGGGTGGTTTAGTTGATTTCCAATGAAAAAGAAGACGGCGTCTTGCCAATAAGGAAGTAAATGCTAAAATATTCAATTGATCAGAAGTAAACTGTTTATAGTTAACTGGAAGCCCAAATATCGCAACATGGGGTGAGGGTTCAATGACCACAGAGAGAATCTTTGACATTGTATCAAAGTAATTCTGCCAAAAACTATGAAGTGATGAACAGGAATAAAACATGTGAGTTAAATTACAAGAAGATGAATGACATTTATCACATTTGTCAGAAACGGAAGGGAAGAATTGCGACAGGCGAGCTTTAGAGAAATTAACCCTAAAAAGAACTTTAAACTGTATAAGCGAAAGTCGAGCACAGATTGAACTTGAATGAATTTTCATAAGAGCATTATTCCACCAATCCTCTCCCAAGTTTAGACCCAGTTCAAGCTCCCAAGCCGCCTTAATCTTGGGTCTACCCACACAGGAGAACTCACTCATTAGCTCCTGTACTCTCTGATGTATTTTAAAGATGTAGATAATGTTCATGCTGCATTTTATTAGAAGTAAATAGTCAATTTAAACCAACTCCAGGCATCAAATGTAAAATTTTAAAGACAAACACAGCAACGTGGTATGATACGCTTCTTTTATCACATCGTCACGGTTTGCTAATAAGGTAATTTTAAAGTGGGGCTCTCTGGATTTGTTATCAGTTAATCAGTATTTAATTTGCAATAAAATCTCTGAATCAGCTCCGTTGTTTTGGAATATCAGGCAGAGGTTCTCAGAGGAGACAAGTTAATGGCTAGTCTGATTTGGGTCGAGAAAATTTCTTTCTTTTTTTTTTTTAAAGCAAATTAACAATCAAAAATTTTGGAACTAAATGTAGTCCGGGTGCAGAGGGAACCGGTTTAGGAGGGAAACCAAGACACCCCTTTCCACAGTAATGATCTCCAGGTCCTTCAGGGGGATCCCAAGGTGTTCCAAGGCCAGATAGGTTATGTAATTCTCAGGGGTCTCCTCCCTGTAGGACAGGTCTGGGAGGTGTTCAGGAGTCCCATCCAGATGTCTGAACCACCTCGGCTGATCTTTAATGTGGAGGAGCAGCAACTCTGGTCGGAGCTCCTCCCAGATGATGGAGCTCCTCACCCTGTTTACAGATGAGCCCGGCCACCTGCAGACGAAGCTCACGTCAGCCGCCCGTTCTTTCAGCCCTGACATTTGTTTGGGTCTTTGCCAATCTTGCTTAACCTTCTCAGGACAACTTCTGTCTCATTTTCCAAACTGATGACATTTTAAATCATTTCTACTGCAGGTAAAACATTGATTACTGAAAACAACTCCACAGAACCCTACATCAAAATACCCAAACACTTTTGTTAAAAACTTCTGTATTTATTCCTGTAAATCGGTACAATTCTTTCACCTGATAATTTAAAATGCTACTTATTTATTACCCTATAATAATGTTAAAATCTATATAAGGATAACCCTCCTTCTGCCGTTGTGTCAAAATATCCTCTGAGTCCAGTGTTTCATTCATCATGATACAGAGTCTGAACTGTTTCGTCTTCTTAATTTGATCTTTGCGCACGAAGAAATGTAATTACGGTAACCAGAATGAATGCAAGCACGTTCATGCTCCTGTGCTAGATTTACACGCATTAAAGTCGTGTACCGGCAGCCCCTCATTCTGCTAAGATAATAAACTGCAGATAATAAACTGCAGATAATAAACTCTTCTTGAGAAGAGACGGAGTTAGAGGACATCTGACTTCCTCTTGCGATGACACTGACGTGACCGCAGCAGTGGCGGTGGTGAGGTTGAGGCAGACTTGGAAAAAGTCCATGGATATCATATCAGCCTGACCTGCAGCCACTGACAGGAATGTTGATGGAGGCAGTTTTATCTGCACCACCGTGCAAAGTGTTGCTGTAACCTTCACACATGATTTGAAGGTTGATTAAAAGCTGACTTTGGCTAAAGTCACAGAGACCAACGGTGCTGTCCTAGCATCAGCATCTTGTCTCAGCTTTTCTTAGCTTTTGCGATCTAATGTGTTGCACACAGCAACTGTACAAACGTCGGGATGGGTCTTGTTCCACTGGTGAAAACAGGACCATGGCCACGAATACCAATTAACTTTGTTGCAACACAAGCGTCTGACTTTAATTAGAGCCAAACGTGAACCTATCCATTTCTATACTTAAGTGACTTTCTTTTAAAATGTCTGTCAAGATGAAAATTGTAGTCGTTTGGAAGATAAACGGTCATGTTTACCTCAGTGTTTGTCACAATCATTTTCTCTAAACCGCTGTAACAATAGTTCTCTTGTGTCAGCGTGGTGAAAGATGCACTTTAATTTCTGGAGCATGCTAAATCAAGGCTGACTGCTATCATCCAAACAAATCAATATTCCAAGAGTGCTGCTGAAAAAAAAAAAAGTTTGATTCATGAAGGGTTCATTTGTTTTGTAAAACGAAACCCAAGTTAAAACTGAGAACCATCTTGTTTCTGTCCAAGCAGAACTCTGCCACAACACAGATTTATTCTAATAGTATCCACATCACACACAAGTTTAGTATTGATGAGGCATTTCTCATTTCTAACCTCAGACACTGGTAATGTTGCTGTTGCCTCCTAATGTAGATCTGAACAGAAGACATTCATGATTTCACTTCATCAAAGATTCACTTTGTTGGTCCAACAATCAGCAGTTTATAAAGACAGGGAGAGACTTGTGGAGATATTGTAGTTAGAAAAAGCTTTCTTCATTATTTCTGAGATTCTCTGTGGGATGACAGTTTATTTTGAGGCGTTCTTTTAATTAAAAGAACTACACTTTAGAGGGTAAAGAAAGTGTTTATAATATAATTATTCAAACTTAAGAGTCCTTTTCTTTTTGGAAATTATAATCTTGTGAATTAACTCATTATCTTGAGCTACGTTCAGATACTTTCCTCTGCTGTAGATGGTTTTACGAGAACACCTTTTAAGCACGGACACGACACACTATAGGACATGTTTGTCAAGTTTTCAACTGGATTGGAAATAAGTGGAAAAACATAAAATAAAATAAAAAAACAGCCAGAGGCCAAAGAAACACTTTAATTTCATCGATCATCTGCTTCTTTTCTGGAGCCACCTCAGCTGGTTCCTCTCGATGTGGTGGAGCAGCGGTTTTACTCCAAGTCTCTCCTGATAACTGAACTTCTCACCCTATCTCTAAGAGAGAGTCCATGAACCCTGCGGAGGAAACTCATTTCAACCTCCTGTATCCACAATCTCATTCTTTTGGTCACTGTCCGGAGTTCCTGACCAGAGGTGAGGGTAGGACTGTAGACCAACCAGTAAACTGAGAGCTTCACCTTACAGCTCAGCTCTCTCGTCACCACAACAGACCGGCGCAGAGTCCACAATACTGCTGAAGCTGAACCGATCCATCTGTTGTTCTCGCGCTCAAATCGTCCCTCACTAGTGAACAAAACCTTGAACTGCTCCACTTAAACTGGTTGAAGTAAACCTTAAAAAACTGTGGCTGAGTGGTTAGAGCAGTCAACCTCCAATGGGAGAATTAGGGTTCGATTCCACAAGCAGTCACATGTTGAAGTGTCCCTGGGCAAGACACTGAACCCCTCACTGTCGCCGATGTGTGTCCCATCGGTGTATGAATGTGATATAGCTCTGATTGGTCTCTATAGTACAGGTAGATTGATTTGTTCAGATTGTCTTTGTACAGATGTAGTAGAGTGACGTCTGAATGTGCGGAGGTAAATGAGGCACAGATTGTGTTGTAAAGAGCTTTGAGCATCTTGATTAGTTAAGGAGACTTGTCAATCTTATCATGGTTGATAGAAACCTTTGATAATATCAGTTTTTGTTGTGAAATGTTCTTGTTCACTTAGACTTACATCCAGCCATTATCTTTGACCTTCTTCTTCCATTTTTTGGGTCACGGGGGTTGCCGGTGCCCATGTCCAGCAATCACTGTGCGAGGGGCCGAGTACACCCTGGACAGGTCGCTCAGACTTCTTTTTGCAAAAATTTCCTGAGAGGAAACACACTTTTAAATCTGCTCATAATTTCTTTATGTGGTTATTCTGGACCTAAATTTGTTATTTAAACTTAAATTAAAGACACCAACATAAAAACCACTTTCCTGCCAATCCTGAGACTTTAACATTTTACTGTAAAACAACAAACATTTTTATACAATTTGAGTAGCTTTTGTTTTTGTTCATTTGTTTTTATTTTAAGCATAATTTGCAGTTAGCTTGTCGTTTCCATGGCATAAACTGTCTTTTTCACAGATTTGAATTCCTAAAAGCCCCGTCTCCTCTGTGCTTGCTGTAAATTAACTAAGCATAGTCTCCATTATTTATTTTTCTCCGCAGCTTTTTACAGACAGGCTGTCATGTCTGCTGTCAGACCGGTCAGAGGTAATGTGTTGATGGATAGTAATGCTTCTCACAGCTACATGAAAAAGCTGAGCTGCTAAATGAAGACTTATTTTGTAGCAGTTTTGTCTGTGGCTCTGGGTAATTGGCAGATACAGTATTAGCTCTGGTGTTGTGACACCTGCTGGTCGTGCAGCTCTCTCACCGGGCTGCAGAGGACAGTGCATTTTGCACCGCTCTGTAAAATAAAAATATGTCTCGACTAAGTTCATGCAGTTAGGGTGGGTTCAGAGAGCTCTGTAAAATAGCCTGCAACACTTATTAGAAGATTTAGTTGCTGAGACCATTTATTATATTTAAATTTTATATCATGGCACACAATATGACAGATCTTTAGGGCCACGCTAAGAAAAAAAATTAAAAGCCAAAAAATTACGAGAATAAAGTTGTACAACAATGAAATCATACTATTATGAGAATAAACTTGTAATATGAAAATAGTCATAATATTATGAAAATAAAGTCATATGATAATAAAGAAATTCAATTTATTACCGGTATGATAAATTCAATTTATTATGAGAATAAAGTCGTAATATTACGAGAATAAACTCATAATATTATGAGAATAAAAACATAATATTACCAGAATAAAGTTGTAATATTATCCGAACTCTGACAGATAAATCAGGGTTTACCACATTTTAACTGTGATAAAATGAAGAATGTTGAGCGTCTTGTTAACTTATACTGTACGTTGGTTTTACAAATAAGGAGATAGTTAATCTGTGAGCACATCAGCATCAGATTATTACAGCAAACCCCCTACTTACGTACGAGTTTGGGACATAAGAACTGTTCGCAGCTCGATTCTGCCGTAGCTAGGGGGTGAAAATAGCGTCCCGTTCGTAGGTCCTTATTCCGTTCGTAGGCCGCGGAAATACCGCTAACGAGCGCCGCGCACACATTTAAGCATGTACAGTAGTGTACTGTAATGTTAAACATTGCTATTCACATTTACAGAATAAATAAAAATATAATTTCTTACTTTGAGATGGTCAAAGCCGACATCTTAGGTTGCCATGCGTTGATTGTTGTCGGGCCGAGCAGCGCGGCGGCCGGCGAGCTAACCACGGCAGCTGCTCAAGGCCTGTGTTAGCTTCTGCTAGCCAGGCCATGAGCTGGTGTTGGAGCGGCGGTGCGGCGCGATCGGCGATCAATCTGCAGCTGCTGCTCCTGCCTGAGACGTCCACAGAGCTCACATAGCGATTCCAGCTACTGTAGTAATTAATCCATATGATGCGATTGTAAGGATATTATACCCTAGTCAGTTTTACTGACGGTACAATATTCTAAATGAAAGATTTGAGTAGATCTTATCTGACACAAACTTATCATCAATTTAATTAAACGGGTTCTCTCTTTTCAGGATTTAACCAATAAATTGTGACCAGACGAAATGTAATTCACAGGAAACGTTAAACTTATGTTGGAACAGCAGGACTGCACCATTTATTTAACATAATCAATAAATTACATCAACACGCATAAGGATTGGCTCTGATTAAACTTCATATAACTTAACTGGAGATAGATTCAAACTTAGGACAACAGAACAGCAAAAGAATGACATTTTTTACTTATTCTGCAGGCAGGTTTAACTTAGTTTGTTGCTGNAGAGACGTGCTTCAAACTCAAGGTTGTATCACTACACGATCCTGGTCACCAGTCTTCAAAGGCCGGCTCCCGGCAGCTAACCTAAAATGGCGTCCGGTGTTCTACATTAATTTGTGACCGGAGACCTTCAAAGGCCCCCGTGACTGAACCTAAAATGGCGTCCGGTGTTCTACATTAATTTGTGACCGTGTAAACTGAAGACCTACTTCTTGCTGCCCAAGATTGCGCAATCATGACAAAAATGATCAGAAATGATCATTTTTATCATAATTATTATTTATAAAGCCTTTAAAACAACCACAGCTGCAACAAAGTGATGTACACATGAAATTAAGAACATTTAAACACAAAAAAAAAACATAAAAAAAAAAAATTTTAATACAGTAATCTCATATTTTTATTAAATATGATACGCTCATAGGTCCGGGCCGCTGTAGGTCGATGGAGTCGTAGGTAGGGGGTCACTTGTATCAGTATCAGGACTTTGAACCTGCTCACAGTAAGGTGGTACTCTGATGGGCTGCAGCAGCTCTGCAGGTGAGGAGCAGTTTGCTTCGGATTGGTCATTTGCTGACACGCCCACTGGATTGATTGACAGGTCGCATTGTGGATCCGACTCGTGGAAAATAAAATGATAAAATAAATGAGAGCTGCAAAAAAAAAAAGTCTCGTACGACTTTATTCTCGTAATATTAAGAGTTTATTCAACTTTATTCTCGTAATTTTATGGCTTACGGTAATTTTTTTTCTTAGTGGCTCCTAAAGCTCCATCGTACAAAAAGACTTGATTAAAAAAAATAAAGCACGGATACAAACATTTGCTCTTTTACATTATTGTGAGGATAAGGATACATCACTAATAACTTAATTAACTTATTTATACTAATTCATCCTACTTGCACCATTATATTCTACCATGTTGTTGTTTACTATATATTATTTGGACCTTGTAAATATTATACAGCATACCCCCTACTTACGACTCCATCGACCTACGAACAACGGGACCTACGAACGTATCATATTTAATAAAAATATGAAATTACTGTATTAAAAAAAAATTATTTTTTTTTTTTTTTTGTTTGTGTTTAAATGTTCTTAATTTCATGTGTACATCACTTTGTTGCAGCTGTGGTTGTTTTAAAGGCTTTATAAATAATAATTATGATAAAAATGATCATTTCTGATCATTTTTGAGCAATCTTGGGCAGCAGGAAGTAGGTCTTCAGTTTACACGGTCACAAATTAATGTAGAACACCGGACGCCATTTTAGGTTCAGTCACTGGGGTCTCCGGTCACAAATTAATGTAGAACACCGGACGCCATTTTAGGTTAGCTGCCGGGAGCCGGCCGAAGACTGGTGACCAGGATGGCTTCATATGGATTAATTACGAGCTGGAAACGTCTCTGTGAACTTTGTGGATGTCTCAGGCAGCAGCGGATTTATCGCCGATCGTGCCAGGCCGCCGCGCGAACACCTCCGGCCGGCCTGGCTACACCTCCGGCCTGGCTAGCTCCAGAAGCTAACACGGGAGCTAACACGGGAGCCGGCCTTTTGAACACTGGTGACCAGGATCGCATCATATGGATTAATTACTAGCTGGAATCGCTCTGTGAGCTCTGTGGACGTCTCAGGCTGGAGCAGCGGCTGGAGCAGCAGCTGCAGATTGATCGCGCCGCCGCTCCAACACCAGCTCATGGCTTGGCTAGCAGAAGCTAGCCAGCTAGCTAACACAGGTCTGGAGCAGCTGCGGTGGCTCGCCGGCCCCCGCGCTGCTCGGCCCGAAAACAATCAACGCATGGCAACCTAAGATGTCGGCTTTGACCATCTCAAAGTAAGAAAATATATTTTTATTTATTCTGTAAATGTGAATAGCAATGTTTAACATTACAGTACACTACTGTACATGCTTAAATGTGTGCGCGCGCTCCGTTAGCATGATAATTTTTTTTTTTTAAATAATTTTCACCCCCTAGCTACGGCAGAATCGAGCTGCGAACCGTTCTTATCTCCCTAACTCGTTCGTAAATCGGGGGTCACCTGTATTTCCTTTTCACTCTTTGGTACTTTATTTTGTACTTTTATTGCATGCTTTAGTTTTTCATGATTTCTTTTCTTAACAAGTCAAATCGGTTCTCATGATGAACAATTGACCGTTTACCTTGCGTTAATTTGCATATGACACAAATAAACAACATAAACAGAACAAAACTTAAATCTATACTTGGAGCAATATCTTTAAATGTCAAATAGCTGTAGAAACACAAAGCAGTTGCACAAAAATGAACTGATGATGTTGTACTTTATACCAATTTGGAGGAATAAAACTAAAACAGATTGAAAATTATTAAGTTGAAATCTAATCATCTTGTGGTTTTGGATCAGCGGATGAATAAAACGAGCAATCTGCCTTCATTAGGTGGCCATAATCTGACAGTTCATGAACCAAAAACTGATTTAATGAAACACAGACATGTTTTGTTGGCTCTGATTGTAAAACTGGATATAAATAGTTGCTTGTTTGGTTCTGTTCTTGTTTTTGCTTCTATCACAGCTTAATGTTGCTCCGTAATAGGCCCCTTTAGTCCTTGATTTGATAAAGAATCCGTGCGGCTGGAGAAGCTGTAAATTTGTCGGCGTTTATTTCTTTTTAATGGACTTTACCCTCTAATTTCCTTGGCAGTAATGAATTAGCTGAGGGGCTCGGTGAGTTGGTAGAGCCCCCGTTTGAGAAACCAGCAGGATGATGGATGTGTGTGTGGCACGCTGCGCTGATGTGTCTGCAGGTGAAATCTGATTCGGTCCTATCAGTCAGGTGTTTGGATGCAAACAGGAGGGCAGATGGTCCGAACCTTGCACAGAGTCGAGGCTGATGGACATTTTCCCTCATGGAGTGATCAGCTTAATAATTAATGCCATTAATACTCGTCATTAATTAAAACATGTGCCTGTGGCCTGGAAAACTGATGGAGGGGTGTAATGAGAGGTGTGCAAACGAGGGTGCAGTTTTAATATAGATGTTTGCTCCATCAGCGATATATCATGATGGAGTGTTTGGAGGGCTGCTAAAAATGACAAATGTGTTTGTTTGTCACCTATTGATCCCACGTTACTTTGTAAATCTGCTCATCATGCAGCCCTGAATCCTTCACCTCTTAATTCTTTTTGTCTTTCAGTTGGCGTCAACATGTTCTACATTTGCATCATCGTCTATCTTTATGGAGACCTGGCCATCTACGCTGCGGCTGTGCCCATTTCACTCATGGAAGTGACCTGGTGAGACAAATTAGAGCTTTTATTGTAAGAAATTTAAGGCTTGCTTTTATCCTTTCCCTGTCCTTGAAGAGCATTTAGTACGTCTCCCTGCTGGCCTCACGTTCTGATCCTTCTGTGGCCCGCTGAACTCGTAGTAAGACAATAAAAGTTTGCTGATGGAGGCCTTCAGGCCCGCTCACCTCTCTCAGCTGCTCCTCCATCTGAGTACGCTGACTTGCTCCCAGAAAGGTTTTTATTACCCGTCTGAAAATAAGATATTTTATTAAGTCATGGGCTCATACAGTCTACATGACAGTAGTCTTAAACCCCGCTGGTGTTTTTATTTCTTGTTTCATTTTTATTTACAAGCCCAAAACCAGAAAAGTTGGCACGTTGTGGAAATCGCAAATAAAAACAGAATACAATGACTTGCAAATCTTTTTCAACCTATATTCAATTGAACACACTGCAAAGACCACATACTTAACGTTCGAACTGGTAAACTTTGTTATTTTTTGCAATTATTAGCTCATTTGGAATTTGATGCCTGCAACATGTTTCAAAAAAGCTGGCACAAGTGACAAAGAAGACAGAGAAATTTGAGGAATGCTCATCAAACACTTATTTGGAATATCCCACAGGTGAACATGCAAATTGGGAACAGGTGGGTGCCATGATTGGGTATAAAAGCAGCTTCCTTGACATGCTCAGTCATCCACATAGAAGGATGGGGCGAGGGTCACCACTCTGTGAACAAATGCGTGGGCAAATTGTCGAACAGTTCAAGAACAACTTTTCTCAACGAGCTATTGCAAGGAATTTAGGAATTTCACCATCTACGGTCCGTAATATCATCAAAAGGTTCAGAGAATCTGGAGAAATCACTACACGTAAGGGGCAAGGCCGAAAACCAACATTGAATGCCCGTGACCTTCGATCCCTCAGGCGGTACTGCATCAAAAACCGACATCAGTGTGTAAAAGATATCACCACATGGGCTCAGGAATACTTCAGAAAACCACTGTCAGTAACTACAGTTCGTCGCTACATCTGTAAGTGCAAGTTAAAGCTCTACTATGCAAAGCAAAAGCCATTCATCAACAAGATCCAGAAACGCCGCCGGCTTTGCTGGGCCCGAGCTCATCTGAGATGGACTGATGCAAAGTGGAAAAGTGTTCTGTGGTCTGATGAGTCCACATTTCAAATTGTCTTTGGAAACTGTGGACGTCGTGTCTTACGGACCAAAGAGGAAAAGAACCATCAGGACTGTTATAGGCGCAAAGTTCAAAAGCCAGCATCTGTGATGGTATGGGGGTGCATTAGTGCCCAAGGCATGGGTAACTTACACATCTGTGAAGGCACCATTAATGCTGAAAGGTACATACAGGTTTTGGAGCAACATATGCTGCCATCCAAGCGACGTCTTTTTCATGGACGCCCCAGCTTATTTCAGCAAGACAATGCCAAGCCACATTCTGCACGTGTTACAACAGCGTGGCTTCGTAGCAAAAGAGTGCGGGTCCTCCCCTGGCCTGCCTGCAGTCCAGACCTGTCCCCCATTGAAAATGTGTGGCGCATTATGAAACGTAAAATACGACAACGGAGACCCCGGACTGTTGAACAACTTAAGCTGTACATCAAGCAAGAATGGGGAAGAATTCCACCTGAAAAGCTTCAAAAATTGGTCTCCTCAGTTCCCAAACGTTTACTGAGTGTTGTTAAAAGGAAAGGCGATGTAACACAGTGGTAAATATGTCCCTGTGCCAACTTTTTTGCAATGTGTTGCTGCCATTGAATTCTAAGTTAATGGTTATTTGCAAAACAAAATAAAGTTTCTCCGTTCGAACATTAAATATATTGTCTTTGCATTCTATTCAGTTGAATATGGGTTGAAAAAGATTTGCAAGTCATTGTATTCTGTTTTTATTTGCGATTTGCACAACGTGCCAACTTTTCTGGTTTTGGGCTTGTATTTATGTGGCAGTTGGAAGTTTTTGACATTTGTATTTTTTTAGTAGTTTCAGGAAAAAAATATTTTAGATTTATCAGAGAGTCAGAGAATCTTTATTGTCATTTGCACCACATGTGGTACATGTGATGAAACGAGATTATGTACACAGGGTCCCAGTTACATCCAACAATAAAATGTAAGAGAAGAACAGTAATAACATCTAAGATATGAACTAAGAAAACCATCAGCTAACAATACACTAAGCACTAATATCATAGAAAAACATCACTCCAAACAGCAGCACGAACATGAGTCTGTATGAGCAGATGGGCACGAATGAAAAACAGCAACATGAAACAGATCAGCAGCAACATGATGTGATATTTTGCAGTGATTATTCTGGTTATATATTCATGAGTCTAAGGGTAGAAGCTGTTCCTCAGTCTAGTGGTTCTACACTTAATGCTCCTCAACCTCCGTCCTGAGGGGAGTGGGGCAAAAAGTGTGTGTGCTGGGTGAGTGGGGTCTTTCATGATGCAGGTGGCTTTCTTCCTGCATCTGGAGGTGTAAATGTCTGTGATGGTGGGGAGACTGACTCCAACAGACTTCTGTGCAGCCTTCACTACTCTCTGTTTTTATGGAGAAAAGTATGCACTTGTGCTGTTCCCTTTAACTGCTTTTTAACAAAGGAAAGGGAAATGTTCTTATTGATTAGTTTATTCAGTAACAACGTCAAACACTTCTATATATTTGTAGACTCACTGAAGAAGAAGAAGAAGTTAGGCACCCAGCGAGCAAGGTTTGGTTTGAACGTAATTTATTCCACATTCAGACTAACGATGGCTACGCAATGATTTAATTGCAAGGATGTTTAGAACAAGTACCAGAGAGTATGTACAGCATCATAAGTTAGACTCAGAGTCAGAGTTTCTTTATTTGTCATACGCACCATGTGTGGTACATGTGGTGGAACGGAATTGTGTAAACAGGGTCCCAGTTACATTCAACAAAAGTATAAAATGTAAAAGAAAAACAGTAATAAGATCTAAGATATGAACTAAGAAAAACATCAACTAAAAATACCCTTAAGCAGTAATGGTAAAAAAAAAAAAACACGCCGAACAGCAGCACGAACATGAGTCTCCGTGAGCAGATGAGCACGAATGAACACATCACCATGAAACAGATCAGCAGCAACATGTGATTTTTCACAGTGATTATCCTGGATAGAGATTCATGAGTCTAACAGCCTCAGGGTAGAAGCTGTTCCTCAGTCTAGTGGTTCTACACTTAATGCTCCTCAACCTCCTTCCTGAGAGGAGTGGGGCAAAAAGTGTGTGCTGGGTGAGTGGGGTCCTTCATGAAGCAGGTGGACCTCTTCCTGCATCTGGAGGTGTAGATGTCTGTGATGGTGGGGAGACTGACTCCAACATCTTCTGTGCAGCCTTCACCACTCTCTGCAAAGCTTTTCTTTCTGCAGCTGTGCAGCCTCCATGCCA
>JBBPBX010000499.1:82017-102323 GCA_038048925.1 Garcialebias charrua
GAACCAACCACTACTACTACCACTGTATTTTTCAGCCTATAAGATGTGTTGTTTTTTTATTTTTTTTGCATAATTTGCATGTCCTGCGACTTATATGCCAAAGTGACATATTTATGGATTTTTTCCCATATTTATAAATCAATTTTTGGCTGAGATATGATAATTTTCATTCATTCTGACTGAAAATATTGAACACTACCATTTGCAGCCGCTAGATAGCACTCGAGGTGTAAAGCATGCCGTTGAGTCATGTAACAGGTAAAAGTGGCAATTAATGACAAAATTGGCTGGCAACAGGTAAATGTGGCAATTATTGACACAGTCAGCTTGCCATGGCCTGCCACCTTTGTTTTGCTCGCCTGGAAAAACCTTCAAATCAGCTTCATTTTGCTGCACCGCCCCAGAGAAATGCAGCTAATTTGACCATTGAAGTGCATTTATTAAGTAAAAGTTCAACTGAGACACACATTTGTTATAAAGTCGAGCAAATAAATAATTGTTTTAAGTGTTTATCAAGTTAAATTATGAAGAAATGTGCAGCGAGTCTCCCTCTGCACGTTCCTGTTTATTCATATCAGCTTTTGAAATGTAGCTGATTTGACTGGCAAAGTGCATTTATTAAGAAAAAGTTAAACTGAGACACACCTTTGCTATAAATCTGAGCAAACAAATAATTGTTTTTAAGTGTTAATCTTGTTAAAGTCCTCCCGTGCGCGCTCCCGTGACCGTCATTTGGCAGCCAATTGATTTTTGGCACAACACCGGCCTGCGTTTCCGGGTTGTCAGCGGTGATGCATAATACAGGTAGTCCCCGACTTACGAGCGCTCTAACTTACAAGGTTCCGGACTTACGAGCTGGCGAATTTTTGGAAAAAACGCAAAAAATACCGAGTTTTTCTGTGTTTTTTCACCACAGTTCGTTAGCTAAACATGTGGACACACGTTTCCGATCATTTTTATGCACTCATAAGCAGTTTTTCGATGAAAAACGAGTGTTTGTAGTTGCGCTAGCAAAACCGTTCCAACTTACGAGCGAAATTCCGGACTTACGAGACACGTGGCGGCCGTTCCAAATTACGAGATTTCCGTGTTACGAGCACCTCGTTGTAACGGAACTCGCTCGTAAGTCGGGGACTACCTGTAGATGCGACATATATGGCGAAGCAACTTATTTATGGATTGCATACTCGCTGTGCATGCGTGGGTTTTCTCCAGGTACTCAGTTTCCTCACACAAACCAAAAACATGCATGTTAGTCTGATTGGTAACTCTATTTTTATTAATGAAAAGTGCATTATAAATTGAATTCATTATTATTATTATTATTATTATTATTATTTCCCACTTTATTTGACATATTTGCATTGATGCGACTTATAGGGCGCTGCGATGTGTACGGCAGAAACTATGGTAGTAGTATCTTTATAAACAAAATGTACTGTATGTACTCACGACGAGCCTAGTTGTTGCAAACACTGAAACATACAGAGGCATTCAGAATCAGAAAAAAAAAATGTTAATGAGTGCATTTAAAAAAGCAGACGTTGTATATTATTAATAAAAAACAGAGTTTGGGTTTGACTTGGAGTAGTTTTCAGACTTCCTGTAAGACACGAATCTGTTGCTGCGTCTCTGGCACAGGCGCAACAAAGACTGTCTTGTCTGCGCGTCCCCCTCCCCTCTTCCTCTTCACCATTCATTAGAAGCACAAGCAGCTGTAGTCAGGTTCAAAGACAATCTAAATCTAAATTCTCTCTCTTTCAGTCACGCATTAATTCCACTGTCGTTTTTTTTTTTGGTTTTCTCTCATTTTTAATCATTTTTCTCCCTCTTTGTCCCACGCCAAGTCTTTCCCCTCTCTCTCTCTCTCTCGTTCACTCTCCTCTCAAAACAACGTTTCCTGCACACGGCCCAGATAATGAGTGGTGGAGCTAAACGAGAGGAAACACGGCTCACTATTAGGAGGGGAACGTTGACTGAAGGTTTTAAATAAACGGAGAGGAATTGAGGCCAAATAGTATTTCCAAGGACATAAACTAATGGCGCGGGCAGACATGCCCTGAACAAATACACACTCTGTTTAAAATACCATAATAGTTGTAAAAATATACATGACCATGTGGCTTTAACTAAGAGACCAGCCTGGCAGAGGGCAGACAGAAATATGTGTACACGCAGCTATACACAGCTTAGAAGCAGAAACACAGGTTACATACCTTCTATTCATCCTGTTTCTTTCAGTGTGGAGGGCACATTGCTTCACGTTCAAAAGCAAAACAGAAAGAAAAGAAATGCTCTGTGTCATTGAAAACTAATTACGCAAACATGTTTTCTTAAGAGCCTCTAATTTTCTCTCAGGCATAGAAACCCACACCCACTTATAAGCACACAGAGGGGACCTCTCAGATGCACTTTATGGGGTTAATTAGGTTATCTGGGCTGATTAGCATAACTAATTAGGATCCTTGTTAACAGAGAAGTAATATTTATTCAATTAGCTCTGTGTGTGTTATGAAGCTGTGCTCAGGTTTCCATCACCGCCAGCAGAAGTTCAAATGGGAATGAAGCTGAGCGGAGGAGGCGTGAAGTGAGGCCTGCGTGTGCGTTCACGTCGTCGTTCATCTTTCCCTGCACACAGATGCTCATCAGGTGCCTCCCAAACACACACGCTCATGCCAGGCTCGCTGTGCTGCAGCTCTTAAACTCCTCATTACAGTCACTGAGCTTCAGTGTAGCGTCATTAAAGCCGTTAACACGATGAGCTGAGGTAGTCGACTCAAACGTGAGGTTTTTCCAACTCCGTGCAGGCTGCAGGGGAGAAACCCCATCAGTTAGCTTTAAAGGTTTGCATTGTGATAACACGGAGATGTAGAGCTGTGATTTTTGACCCGAGCCTCCAGGTCGGGCCAAAATGATGCGTTTGATGGACGCACAAAGAAAGCTAAATAAGGATGCATGATATAAAATTGTGTTAGTCTACTTATAATAATAATAATAATAAATTCAATTTATACCGCACTTTTCATTAATAAAAATCTCAAAGTGCTACTTGTAGAGGAGGAGGCAGTAAGTTTACTGATGAAGAAAGCAACTTTCAGCTAATTTCAGCTTGTTATGCCCTTTAGCTCATTTCTGCAGGCTTCAGCTTTTTAAGCTATTTCACCAACGATTTAGCCATGTTTATGCTATTTTAACTTTTTCAGCTAACTTCCATTTTTTGCACACATTTCAACTTTTTTTGGCCTAATTCAGCAAAAATGTGCTCTCTCCACTTCCATCTGGTAACGAAAGCTTCTTTCTGCCTTTTTTTAGCTACTTTTCAGATGTTCTTTTTTTTTTGTTCTTTTTTTCTATTTTCTGTGGGTTTTTATTCCAGATAATCTCCATTTTTTTTGGTGCTCATTTCTGCTTCTTTCAGCCTAATTGGGCTGGGTGTTCTTTCAGCTTTCTTCTGCTAAATTCTGCTAATTTAAGCTTGTACTGCCTTTCCTTTTGTCAGCCTTTTTTTTTTTTTTAGCTAATTTCAGCTGTTTTCAGATAAATTCAAGATTTGTTGTGGTAACTTCTGCAGCCTAATTAACTTATTTCTACTAAGGTCAGCTTGTTATGCTCCTTTCAGCTCCTTTTCCCTAGTTTCTGTTATTTCAGCTACTATTTAGCTTTTTTAAGTGTTAGTATTAGCTTTTTCAGCTAATTCTACATTATTTAGCTCATTTCAATTCCCACTTCCTTCTGGTAGTTTAAAGTGCGTCTTTCACCTTAAACTCATGTAGTTGCCTTTTCAACCTAACATGTCTAAAACTCCAATTTTCATCAAAAATACGGATCATATCTCAAAATAAAATGTGCTACTACTACTTTTTTTGTCTTCCCTTGCTACTCTGTCTAAAAAGAGCGCCCTCAGTGGTAAACCGGAAGTGACATCACGGGAGGGGAACATTCGTGCTTTAGCTAAGAAAGATATGGGATCGCACCAGGAGGAGGCGACAGATTGTAAAGTTGTTTTGACATAAGTATGTCATCTCTGACTATTACATCAAATATCTAGCCAAATAACTTCTAGATACCTTAAGCTAAAAATGTTTTTTATTTATATACTGTATACAGCATTAATTACACCACTGATGGATTTAACTACATTAGCTAAATCTTTTTAGCTCCCTAAACAATTTTTTTTCGCTCCTAAACCACTCGATGGATATCTTTTCTGCTGCCAGACAGTAATTATATGGGTTTTATTTACAAACTGATGACCTGTAGAAGACGTTTGAGATAAAATGTGATTTTTTATTCATTTTTTAAGACGCAACCGTGTCGAGTTAGCATAGATTTAGCTCTGTGCATTTTGTAATTTATAGCTCCTAAACCACTCGGTGGATATCTTTTCTGCTGCCAGACAGTAATTATATGTGTTTTATTTACAAACTGATGACCTGTAGCAGACATTTGAGATAAAATTCGATTTTTTATTCATTTTTTAAGACGCAACCGTGAAAAGCTAGCATCGGTTTAGCTCTGTGTATTTTGTAATTTATAGCTCCTAAACCACTTTCAACCATTTCAACCAAAACATAAATAAATTATATTCTTGTCCTTACTTCTGAAGCCCGTCCTGTGTTTGTTCAGGTCGCTGTCGTTGTAATCCTCCTGACGGAAGTGCGCACTACAAATCACGGAGTTGGTCGTGACGCTTCTGTTGGTGAAATCCTGCTTTTTCAACTGGACAAACCTCACCCAAGCTCTGAAAGCTGTTTTTTTGTTGCGGGAAATTGATGTCCAGACAAACTGGAGTTCGAACAACCCCCGCACACACCAATATTAACCATTATTGGACCCCTTTCGCTTCAATACAATTCAATACAATTCAATACAATACAACAGCTTTCGACTACTTCGCCTCCTGCGCCCACGTCACGTGTCACGTGACTCCAAAACCGCACGTTTTTTTTTAGGCTCAGCGTTTTACCCCTGATTTGTAGCTCTTAGGCTGTTGCTATTAAATTGGAAAGCAGGGAGGATTACCAAAATTACTGTATAACCTCTAAATATTATTTTGCTGCCCCTAAAACTAACATTAAACGTGCACTTTAAGCTTCTTTTTGCCTTTTCAGCTACTTTTGTCAGCTTTTTTTTTTTACCTAATTGCAGCCTAATTTTTTAGGTAATTTCATTATTTATGTGCTCATTTTAACCTAATTCAACAAGTATGTGTTGCTTCTGCTACTTGAGGCTTGTTCTTCCTTTTCATCTAAAATTCAGCTTTTTTTTCTAATTTCAGCAGTTCTTCAGCAAGTTCTTCAGCAATACGCATCCATATTGTATTTCCACCGAAAATGCCGTTTCTCTGTTAGTATTTACAGTATATTCCACATACTGTAGTTCTGAAAGATTCGACTGAGGGCGTTGTTTACACTGAGGGCCTACACACATTTTAGAATTGCATGTGTGGAAAACTGCTGAAGTAAACTCTTTTAAACTTCCCCACTTGATATAGTTCAGGATAACCTTTTTATGTTTGATTTCATAGTTTGCATTGAGTACATTTAAAGCACAATAGCACGTTGTCTTCGAGCGCTGATGGCGATGCGGCAGTGGCGTGTATAACAGGGCAACACGAGGAAAATGTCCAAAGCGATGATTCCTTTTGTCAAGGCGGCGAGCACGGGAAACGAAACCACTCTTGAAGTTCTATCAGTTAATAGAACAACGCTGAGCTCATTCCGCCAATTTCGTCGTTCGTGTTTTCAAATGCAGATGCTGCCTTTGTGATGCTTAACGTGCGCTTAGAGCCGACAGCAAACACGCAAAGAAAAAAATGAAGAGGAGAAAAAAGCAAATCAACAACACTCCAGCTTGCCAAGTGCAAACTCACAAACAGACTCCAACGCTCGCAAATAACCCGAGAAGGAAAATGAAAGAGAGAGACAGAGGAGAAGGAGAGCCACATTTACTGAAATTAAACATTTTCTCATCAGCCTGAGGGAACAGCAGGCCCACTAATGTATTATTCATCCCCACTTCACAAAGGAACATTAATCAATTATGAAGATATGAGGATCTTAAAGTATAGAGGAGAGACGAAGTACAGCTCATTCGTATTAATATGCGGCCACAATCCTGTGCCCTCCCCCCCACACTCCGCACACACACACACAAACACACACCCTTGGTACTCAAATCAATATTTTGCAGATTAATTTGGAGCGGTTGTGGCGAGATGGCAGGATGGAAGGAAATAGGGTGTGGGGGTGCAGGCGAGCAGAGTGTCTGAGGTCTGAATTAAGGTGACATGTTCTTTTTGTTAATATTGAATGAGTGTGTATGTGCATTTGTGCAGTTTTAAACTTTCTGGTGCGATTGACCAATCAAAGCCTGCCTAATTAAGAAGACTCGTTATGCAAGAAATACAAGTTGAAGCTGGCAGCTCGAGAATAAAAAATACAACCTTTCCTCAATAAAACTAAATTTAAAGCACATAAATCACATTATTAATGGAATGACTTTGCTGTACTTCAGCAGTGGCTAAAGGTGTGGTGTCGCATGTGAAACCTTGACTTGGGTTATGATGAATATTTGTTCGTAGATACGGTTATATTTATTTTACAGAGCGAGCATGTCTCACCATTTGTTTAAAAGTGTAATTATTCATCCCCCACAAGAGGATTCACAGGCAGGTAAGCCCAAAAAAAAGATAGTTGATTTATTTACTTTCAACCAAGTTCAGGAAATTCAGCTCACTGCAAAGAAGTTTGGTAAACAGTTTAGTTATCGGTGACAGTAAATCACAAACATCTGATTTTACATTGAATGTTGCTGTTCTGACATTTTCTACTTTATCTACATTCCTCTATTGTTTTCTCATTTGCATACTCTTACTTGTGATGTTCTGATTATTTATATGATTGTTTTTATTGTTTTGTGTTGTTTTGTCTTTGTACAGCACTTCGGACGGTTGATGTTGTATTTTTAAGTGCTTTAGAAATAAATTGGTATGTATGGTATGGTACTCTTCATCTGCTTTACTTGTCTTTGTTGGGCTTGCTGTCTACAAACCTCTGCTTTTGGTTGCATTTTCAGTTTCCGCTGTCTAAATTCCTATCATTTCCTTTTACAAAATTAATTTGCAGTAAACGTTCTATTTATATAGTCAAACAAAGTGTAGGGCATGAAAAAAATATCAGAAAAGGACAAAAGGGCCTTCTCCTACTCTGCTCCTGCTTCATGGAATATCTTACAAAAAGATCTGAAGCTCTCGACCTTGACTTCTCTAAATGGTTTTCAGAATCTGTTGGAATCCTGGCAACCAATGCAGACGTGTTCCTGTTTTTGATTGTTAAAAAAAGAATATGTATACCTCTTATGTTTGTCTATTGTTGACTGTTCAAGGAAAATCTTCCGTTGCTGTTGTCTTCATTCTTTGTTTGTAGACAGGTCTCTCTTGTAAATGAGTCCTCGAGGCTCAATGGGATTAACCTGACTAAATACAGCTTGAATGAATGAAAATGTAACAGCTTTAAAATCTAAGGAACAGTTTAAATAATACGCCAGAAAGTTTGAACAAATGTAATCTGTTGCTGAGATGTGAAGGTGTTATAGACATGTTTTAAAAATAAACCAGTTACCCGCCAGGTAAACGGAGATGCATCCATGGCGCCTCCTTTACAACTCATTTGGGATTTGGGGCTGTAGTTGAGGTATTATTTATTATTTATATAAGACCTTTCTTTTTAAGCGAGCCTACTCTGTCTCCTCATGATTTTATCTTTGATTTTAGTTGATACTATCATTGATTTTACTTGTTTTATCGCTTGTTTTATTTTTGATTTTGTTGCACTTTGAAGCACTTTGAGATTTTTGTTAATGAAAAGTGCGTTATAAATTAAATTCCTTATTATTATTATTATTATTATTATTATTATTATTATTATTATTATTATTATTATTATTATTATTATTATTATTATTATTATTATTTGAGCTTTGAGGGGCTAATCAGCTGCTCCCAGATTTAGAAAACACCTTGTTGTCGTGGTTACGCATCACAACAAATGTCCAGTTGTAAAACGTGTTCAGTAAAAATCCTTCCAGATGCACAGAGGAAATTATCATTAATAAATAAAAATTACATCCAGAAAAAGAGGAATAAAGTTTTCCAAAGCAATATAAAAGAACTAAAGGGACAGCTACTCCAACGTGCAGCCACCTTGAGTGGTTAACTCTAGAAGAAATGTGTTGTTTCATAAAGTGGCTCTGCTGTGATGCACAAGTTGAATTGGACAGACTCCAAAAATTAACCAGACATACATCCAGTTAACTTAAGTCTGAACTGAGGAGACAAATGAGCATGCACACATTGTACATGCTAACCATTGCACTGTGGACACACACACACACACACATATACATACACACAGTTTTGTTTCAGGTTACATTGTGGGGACCAAAGCCTGGTCCTCATAAGGATCCGTCTTGTTGGAGGGTTAGAGGTTGCGTTTGGGACTAAGGTGTGGATTGAGGATGTGCTAGGGTTAGGTATGTACTGGTAATGGTTAGGTTTAGTGTAATGGTCAAGGTTAAGGCTCGCACAAAGTCGGGCGTACGTCAGTCTACTGAGGTCCGCACGTACAGGATTAGTCTTGAGGCGGACGCCCGCACAGCATGTTCGTGCAAAGCTCAATTTTTACAACTGCGTACACGTACTCTGTGTCGCACAATAAATTGCCCAGCGACAGACTGTTTTGTATGCAACACCAATGTATCAAATTCCCCTTCTTCATCCCTGATCTGGTTTTAATGGGCTTTTCTTTAGTTTTTGTTTTCTAAGAGGCAAGCGATCTGTTCCTCCTCGTCCGTTGACGCCATGACTGAAATGATGAGAAATGAAGGAATTTGTCACGAGCAAATTAAAATCAGGTCCAGCGTGGCTGTGGGAGGGTTTGGAGATTTTCTGGTGGGCTGCTCTGATGTGTGGGCTGCAGGGCCAGCGCTCCGTTGTTGTTTTTATTCAATAATTTTTTTAATAAAAAAACATATAAACACAGAACACCAATGTGGTTGGGCTACTGGATCTTTTTTTTTTTTGACCTGTCAATCAATCCAGTAGGCGTGTCAACAAATGACCAATTGGTAAACTCAACTTGTCCCGATGGTAAACGCCCCTTGCAGCAGCTCAGGGTGGACGCTCAAATATGAAGTCTCACCTGTCTGTGGACAGAGCATACACAGTTCCCACACGGACTGAGGTCCGCCCGGGTTTGTGGGAGCCTTTTGGCCATATGTGTCAAACTCAAGGCCCGGGAGCCAAATGTGGTCCTCGTCGACATCTTCTCTGGCCCCCAAGATGATATGTGAAACGTAAAATACTTCTAATGATTTTTTTTTCAGTAATCTTTGATTATGATGCCGAAAGCACAACAGACAACATCAAATGAGACCAATCAAACTCTTGTTGAGGAACCTGTCACCAAGACAAGTTGTCAGGTATCTGATTTGAGTTAATGTAGATTGGGCAGCACGGTGGCACAACTGGTAGAGCTGCTGCCTCTCAGCGAGAAGGTTGCCGGTTCAAATCCCGGTCCGGGGCCTTTCTGGGTGGAGTTTGCATGTTCTCCCCGTGCATGCGTGGGTTTCCTCCGGGTACTCCGGTTTCCTCCCACAGACCAAAAAACATGCTTGTTAGGCTGATTGGTGACTCTAAATTGACCCTAGGTGTGAGTGTGAGAGTGGATGGTTGTTTGGTGTGAGTGAGACAGGTCCCTCTTGTAAATGAGTCCCCGTGACTCAACGAGGCTAGCCTGTATAAATAAAGGTTGAATGAATGAATGAGATTCTGAAATCGGCCCTTAGTTTGAAAAAAGGTTTTCATTTTGGTCCCTTTTTGTAAGTGAGTTTGACACCCCTGCTTTAGGCTATAGAAAAAAATGGAAGTCAATGCAAAGAGCCCACAAAGTCAGAAATACTGTACAAGACTGTGCGCACACACACACACACACACACACACACACACGCAAAACTTTGTTGCTCCTCCTTAATGAGGCACCAGTGACATAATCCAATAAAAGCCAGGAGGCGCCAAAGTGTCCAGTGGAAGATGACATCCTCAAAAACAGAAAAAGGTTAGAAAAAGTTAAACAAGGTGAGAAAATTCATTTGTACCTTAACAGATGTTTTGCATGTGAAATGGAAGTAAACAATCTCATGTGAATGCATTTCTGCATGTGAACTTGTAGTTTTCTCGTGCAGATGTGAAGCATTTTCCAGCTGTTTTCATTGTAGTGTCACGACAAATGGGCTGTTGAGGAGAAAGTTCACCCTGCAGGTGAACAGCTACCAGCCAGGGTGGGATCTGCTGTGAATGTGATCAATGGTTTTAAAGACTGGAGGACTTTACTGATGTTGACAGTAACAAACCGATACCTGACAAGGATTAATTTGTCATAAATGTATTTCAGTTGTCTGAAATAAACTGAGTCTAATTTTATTTTCATGCTTCTTTCACTATCATTTAAAAAAAGAAAGAGTTCCTCGTGGATCCAGTGTGGTTTCGATTATCTAAAATGTTTTCAGACAGCGCTAAAGAGAGACGTGTTCAAGCTGAGGAACACGCAACACAATGAAAACATCCACCGTGGAAACTTTGATTTTAATCTGGATTGGATTTAAATCTCAACAAGCAATCGTAAATGGAAAAAGAAAAAAAAAGTGAGTACGTTTGTGTCCCTTTTGTTGTTTTGTGGATTTAAATTCTTGTAATTTGGCCTCAAATAGGATACATATTTAGATTTCACAGAAAATGCCTTCAGGCTGACGGTGAATTCTGTGAGGATCACGTGCAACACGCAGACTGCATCAGCAAATCAAGAGCAGATCAGATCCGAAAAATGAGAGAGGCAAAAATAAAAAAATAAATCTTCTGCAGAAAATATGATTAAGACAACAAACTCTGTTTACTTTAATCGTTGCTCTTAGGCACTGTAATTACACAAACCACTAATTAGCAGCGGTACAAACGAGTCTGCTCACATGCAGCACAAACAAATGCTAACCAAACAACACACACACAAACAACCAACAACTCTGGGTTCACCACAAGCACATATGAAAGTGTGTGTTGATTTCTGCAAGCATGGGAGTGTGTGTTCACCATAAGCCACAGAAGACAGTAAAACAGCAGTGGGTATAATTTAGTGACACCCAGTAAGGAGGTGTGGGAAGGCCGTAAAAAAACTCTCTTTTAATCCCAGCCGGCAATGCCATGTTTGTTACCCAGGGCTGAGAGATGTGCTGGTAATTCATCACACACGCCACGGCTTCCTGTTGAACCTGGCTGCACTTGAAGCGCTCGTAGCACCGCTGCCAAACCAATATCGTAAAAAAAGAAGGACTCTGCTACTTCTCCTGCAGGCTTCTAAACAAGAGGCCTGATGCAAACACACCTCGCTGATTTAGGCGTTTAGCAGTGTGGTCAGTCAAACAGCTGACAAACATGAGCTTATACAGACATCTGTGTTTTAATATTAGTATTTTATACATCAGGGGTTAAGTGTTGCATTAAACATCACATTTTGACTTTCTTCCTCCGAGGCAAAATCCTTCATCTAAAAATGGACAGTGGTGGAGAAAGTACTCAAACACTGACTTAAGTAAAAGTACAAATAAACAGACAAAAATGTACTCTAGTAAAAGTAGAAGTACCATATTAATATTTTTACTTAAGTAAAAGTAAATAAGTACTTGCTTTTAAAAATACTTAAAGTATTAAAGTAAAAGTACTTGCTGAATGTATTAACTAATGCAATGGTCTACAATACCATTAAGTGTGCGTACTGTATGCATATTTTCTGTAATACATTAATAGTGTTGAGCCATTTTAATGAACAATGCTGCAGATAATGCATGTTTTTATTGTGTTTACTCTGTGACACAGTTCACACTTGGACTTTTGATTCTGTGTGTCAGAATTTCAGTGATGAGTTAAATACAATTAAGCAAAATAAGAAAGAGGAATGATTATACCTTTGAAAGTTTTTATTTAACACAAAATAAAACCAATGTGTCATTTTAACTGCAGTAAACACATTTAAGTAAAAGTTGTCTGTTTGAAAAAAGGAGCATTAGACACAACTAACAAAGGAATAGATCACTTCAACTCGTTTGTCATCAACTCTAGTTAAAATATTGTCTAGTCAATCTTGTAATGGATCAACAATGAACAATACTTTAACTTCCTGACAACATTTTCAAAACTTGGACCTGAGTGTCGAGACATTTGGAGAAATCTCTTGTCTCCTAACATCCCATGAACTGACACATTTTAATATTGCAGCAAGAATTTCTTGTTCAAGTTCAGAAGAAGTTGGTTTTCAAAGTTTTTGAGTCCATGTCTGGCTCTTTAGGGAGAGAGAATCTGTCCTGCTGTACTGAACAGTCTTTCAATAGTCTTTCAATAATATTTCAATAGTCTTTCAATAATATTTCAATAGTCTTTCAATAATATTTCAATAAAGCCATGGGTGTTGTGTATCTTCTGGATGAATCTTTGTGGTGGAATCCATTTTGTGTGTGTTAGTGGTGCTGTGGGTTTTCCCAGCTCACTGACGTATATACTAGAATATACGTCATTGGTCCAGCTCTTCTTGAAGGCAGGTCTAATGTTACCTGTTCACTTTGCAGTGATTCAGTGGACCAACTCCTCTCTTGACATCAGTTACTTTCAAACTAATGACAAATCAAAAAGTTGCAACGTGAATGTAACTTGTAACTCAACACATTATAGAAATGTAGTGTAGTAGAAAGTACAGATACTTCATGTAAAATGTAGTGCAGTAAAAGTAAAAGTACCCACATTTAATTCTACTTAAGTAAAGTACAGATACATGAAAAATATACTTAAGTACAGTAACAAAGTATTTGTACTTAGTTACATCCCACCACTGCAAATGGAGCAAGAATGCTTGACAGCAGTAAAATATCTTTATTTATATTAAAACAAACAAAAAAAATGATATGTAAATCACATTTTCACAACCGGGCTCATGTAAACAAATGAAAGGCTGAATGACTCAGTTAATGGATAAATAAATACATTTGTAAATAAATAAAAAGTACATGCTTATTGTAAAGTCTGTAGTTTATTTTCATTCAAACTTTATTTAGTCAGGTTAATCCCATTGAGCCTCGAGGACTCATTTACAAGAGAGACCTGTCTTCAACAAAGAACAATGACAACAGCAACAATAATAGACTATCATAAGAGAGGCATACATATTTATTTTTTAACAAGTTGAAAATATGTCACAAAAGTAGCAAAAACAGCCAGGATAAGGTGAATGTAGAAAACTAAAAATAGGAACATATCTGCATTGGTTCTAGTTGCTTGTATATCTATCTATCTATCTATCTATCTATCTATCTATCTATCTATCTATCTATCTATCTATCTATCTATCTATCTATCTATCTATCTATCTATCTATATATCTATCTATAGATAGATAGATAGATAGATAGATAAATAGATAGATAGATAGATAGATAGATGATAGATAGATAGATAGATAGATAGATAGATAAATAGATAGATAGATAGATAGATAGATGATAGATAGATAGATAGATAGATGATAGATAGATAGATAGATAGATAGATGATAGATAGATAGATAGATGCATATCGATGGATGGATATATAGAGATAGAGATATATAGAGATGTAGATGTAGAGATTGATTATTGTAATGCTTTGTATGTTGGTATTAATCAATCCTCCATCTCCCGTTTACAGCTTGTTCAAAACTCTGCCGCACACTTTTTGACCAACACATGAAAATATGAACACATCACTCCTGTCCTGTCCTCTCTGCACTGGCTCCCGGTTCAGTTCAGGATACAGTTCAAGCTGCTGCTGTTTGTCTTGTTTGATCACCTGCAGTGTTCTGTCAGTGAGGACTGAACTTGGAAAAAGGGCCTTCTCCTACTCTGCTCCTGCTTCATGGAATATCTTACAAAAAGATCTGAAGCTCTCGACCTTGACTTCTCTAAATGATTTTCAGAATCTGTTGGAATCCTGGCAAAAACCAATGCAGATATGTTCCTGTTTTTGATTTTGTACATCTACCTTATAATGTTTGCTAGTTTTTGCTACTTTTTCTTTTGTCTATTGTTTAATGTACTTGTACCATTGCTGTTCATCATTCTTTAGTTTGTAGCAGGTCGCTTTCGTAAATGAGCCCTCGAAGCTCAATAAGATTTACCTGACTAAATAAAGGTTGAATGAATGAAAATGTTTTCAAAGCTCTGAATGGACTTGCACCTCTCTACATCTCAGAACTTCTGAAAGTCCATCAGCCCAGCAGAGATTTACGATCTGCCAGTCAACACCTGCTGGAGGTGCCTCGCTCAAGGTACAAACAATGGGGAGACCGGTCCTTTTCTGTTGCCGGCCCAAAAGCCTGGAACAGTCTCCCCCTTGAGCTGCGTGCCACCTCTGATCTGACTCTGTTCAAAACCAGACTGAAGACCCACTTGTTCAAAAAAGCTTTCAGTGTGTAACTTTTATTACTTTTGGTATTTTAGTATGTAGCATTTTTATTTCCATTGCCTCCTTTTATTGCTGTTGTTTTTATTCTATTTTCACTGATTTGTTGTACCAGTTTTTATATTTTCTGTCCTGTTAAGCACCTTGGTCAATGCAAGGCATTGTAGGAAGGTGCTATACAAATAAAGTTTATTATTATTATTATTATTATTATTATTATTATTATTATTATTATTATTATTATTATTATTATTATTATTATAGAGATGTAGATGTAGAGATGTAGATGTAGAGATGTAAATGTGTGTGGGGGAGTACATTTATTTATTTGTACATTTTAAAAAGAGAACAACAAAAAATAAAAGAAAAAAGCAATACAAACAATTACAACAACAAAAAAACTGACAATTTAAAATAAAATGCAAACATACGTGTACATACATACCGTACATTTATATAAAACCACAAGGAAATGGATGACAGGAAACCTACAAGAAATGTTCAAAAATATATTTAAAAAATGCTATAACAATAATACCTTGTAATAAAACAACAATTATAATCACCTTATCATCTTCATCATCATCATCATCTTTGTAAAGGTTTAAGTATGTGTTGCTGTTTCCGCTATAAGTACAACAAATGAATGGGTATTTGATATCTTTAACAGACAAAATACTAGAAACTACAAATACAATTCACAGGAAACTGGAACTTTCTTAGTAAAATATTAAAATGTTATTTTCAGTGATTTCAAATTACACAGAATCCTTATAAATGATGAGTATGCGAGTAGTGTGTGCAATAAGTGCAAAATGTAAAAACAAATGTGAGAACCCTAAAGACGAGCTGAGCCCAGTGAATTTTCTTTGACAGCGTCTACACTTCATGGGTGTGTGTGTGCGTGTGTGTGAGTGTTTGTGAGTGTGTGTGTGTGTGTGTGTGAGTGTGTGTGTGTGTGTGTGTGTGTGTGTGTGTCTCCCAACAGTTCAACATCGGTTGGCTCTGCCCAAGACACCTTTCTGATTCGCTTGTGACAGCTGTCACACACCCAAGCTGGAATAAAGATGGGGTTAAAATAAAAAGATCTTAAGATATTGTGCGGTAAAACCCACAAACACACAGGCACGAACAAAGGCACCCTCAAATAATTTTATATTTAGCCGTCTCATGAGATGAGCCGATCTGCAGAAACTTTGTGCAGATTAAAACTGTTGAACTCACATTTGATCAAGCATGTCTGCACGTTCTTGCCAAGCAGCGAAGGAAATGGTGAGATTTGACAAAAGTGACATGTGAGTGGATCGAGAGCACTGAGAGTTGAATCTTTTCCTCCAAGAAAATACAAATCAGTCAAATGTAGTATGAGCCACAGAGGTGTAAAAAAATGATTTAAATACAAGAATGTTTCTGTGTACATAAGAAAATGGGAGAATCAGTGCAATACTCTGCTGTTTACCTATTTGATATGTGTTGTTCCATTTCTACTACTCTGAGCTGTTACTGTGTGTGCTGGAAACAATAAAATATGTGCACATCTAATAATGTATTTTTAAAATTCTGTTCTTCTTCTTTCCCTGTTATTTGTGAGACAACTTATCATGCAATTGTTGTTGTATTTTTTTTTTTTTTTTTAGTGTGGCAATAAATCACACATTTAAGAGGTAGATTATCTCCAATGGTAATAAATAAAGAAATAAATAATTTAAAATGAACTCAAGGGAATATTTTATGAAAATTAAGTCCTAAAAATGTCATATTTATTCCCATCTGAACAGAGAGGCATTAAACTGAGACTGCTGTAGGATAAAAATAAAGAATATATATTAAAAAAAAACATTCACACCAAATAACAATGTGCGGTAAAATAAATGTGTAGGATAAACTGTAATTACACAAAATTGTAGATTCACAACCAGCATTTTAAATGTTGTACTGTGTCATTATTATAAAATCAACTGAAGGGCTAAATATCACAAAATGACAACACAACCTTCACCCTAACACAACCCTGACCCTTTACCTGGGCCCACTGACCACCACGAGGGACACTTTGACTTTTGCTCCCTCTGGCATAAAACAATTGTCAAATCCTTTGTGTGAAGTTGGCTCACTGTGCGTGCATGCATAAGACTGGTTAAATGTCCAAACCTGCCTGCTCTTACACCTGCACAGGCACTAGCTCTATGCTATAAAACTGGGCTTTATATTAACATCTATTTGCCGTTTTCTTGAACTGCACGCAACTGACATGTGTGCACGTGAGCCTGCAGAGCTATCAGCTCCAACCATCTACAAGTTTTAATCATTCAACAGTAAAAATATAATGAAGAAAATGTTTGAAATACAGAGTAAAAACAACCTGACCCACTTATTTTAGGTTAAAACCTATTCAAAGTATCTGTTGCAAAATTATAAAGACCAAATAATATTAATAATAATAATAGAGAAATTGCATCCCCTGCAAATTTGCAGTGTGAATGCTTATTGCAGAAGAACGTGCTGAAAAACAGCTAAAATTTGCTTTTAAAAAATGCAGAGATGTAGCCAACATGAAAGAACAAGCCTAAATTAGCAGAAGAAAGCATAAAGAACACATTTTGCCGAGATAGATTTAAATGAGCAGAAATGACCACAATTTGGAAATTAGCTAAAAAATCAGAAATTGGAAAAAATAAAAAATAAAATGCTGAAAAGTAGCTGAAAATGCAAAAACAAGCTTAAACTACCAGAAGGAAGTGGAAAGAGCTGAAATGAACTTCAAAAATGGAATTAGCTGAAAAAGCTCAAATGAGCATAAAACAACTACTAATAGTAGCTGAAATAGCATAAATAACTGAAAGGATTATAACAAGCTGAAACTGGCATAAAGAAGTTAATTAGGTTGGAAGTAGCAGAAATTACCACAACAAAATTGAATTTATCCAAAAACAGTTTAAATTGGCTTAAAAAAGGCGAAAAGCTTTAGCTGAAAAGGTTGAACAAGGTTAAATTAGAATAGGAAAGCAGAAAGAACACCTTTACCCATTTAGGCTGAAAGAAACATAAATGTGAAAAAAATAGTGAAAATTAACAAAAACTTTCTGAAATTAGCAAAAACAACAGCTAAAAAGTAGCTAAAATGTCAGAAAGAAGCTTAAATTATCATTAGGAAGTGCAGAGAGAAAAGTTTTGCTGAATTGGGCTGAAAAAGTTTAATATGAGTACAATTTATGTGGATTTTGTGTTTAAAGCTATAAAATTAGCATAAAACAGCAAAATAGTAGCTAAAATAGCAGGAAAAAACCTAAAATTTGCTGAAATAAGCTGATAGAAGCATAAGAAGCTGAAATTAACAGAAAGAAGTTAGAAGTGGTACAAAAATGTTGTAGTTAGCAGAAAAAAATCAGAAGGGAGCACAAAACAGCTGAACATGCTGAAAAAAGTTAGAACTTGCAGAAGGAAGCTGAATCAGAACAAAAAGTGAAAGGAACAGTAAAAGGTTGTAAACACATCTAAAGATTTGAAGGGTGGAAAATGAGCTCTGTCCATTTTCTATGAGAAAAAAAATGGCAGAAAAGGCTAAATATATCAAACAGCTAAAGTTGCACCAAGAACAAAAGTCAGAGCAGGATTGTCCTGAATGAGCTGAACATTTTGATTTATGATTTGTTGAAACGGCACAAAAAATATGGAACGATAAATATGCAGTAAACTTACGGAAGCATTTTAAAGTGGAAATAGGATCTCAGTAGTGTGAATGTTTCATAAACTTCACACAATAATTACAAAGTAATAAACAAACAATGCACTTTATGTTTTCGCATATCAGTGGTTAATGTGTCCTTGAGTAAAAGCTGTACAATTTAGCAAAGCCACCAACTGCCCTGATACCGATGCACATCTTGTTTAATCCTTTCTCACCTTCAGAGTTTAATTTTCTAAAATTATTAATAATAAAACCGGAGCAGAAAGTTGTCTCCCAATAATTCAGCTGTATAAGTAAATGTGAAAACAGTCAGCAAATTTTGTTTTACACCAAGTCAAAATGCAAATGTATTCATGCCATTCACGGAGTGTGTCTCTAAGTGCGCGTGCACATTGTTGCAGGTTATGATTATGCAGGTAATAAACGAGTGTATAGAACTTACAATATTGTTATATATGATAAATAGCTGCACTAAACAGATGGCATAATGTGACGCCAACAAATGAACAGAGGGTTCCTGTTTAAAGCAATAAGCGTGGTTATGATTACTGTGTGGACAAACAGAGAGGGTGTGAGTGAATGCAGCGTAACTGTGTGTGTGTGTGTGTGTGTGTGTGTGTGTGTGCCACTGTGAGCGTGTGTGATATTGAAGCAAGCTCTCGATTTCTCAAGCTGTCACTCAGGCCTATTAAGCAAGGCTAACCAAATTAGTCATGAATATGCAGTAATAACATGCAAATTGCCACCATTCCCCACCAGTTACCCCACCCCACACCCACTTGGCGTGCATGTGGGAGTGTGTATGTGTTTTTGCCCTCAGGGCCATAGACATTGGCTCTGTAAACCCAATTCTTTCTACATCATTACAGCAACAAGGCATAATTCATAAGAATAATATAAACATGCATGCAGTCTGACATGCATGCACAAGCAGCCACACGTTCACCTACACAAAAGGACAAAAGGTACACACACACCTTTTCGTTACACGTGTTCCATATGAAGACATGTTTCTCTTCTGCATGTTGGTGCTCGTGAACACGCCAACATGTAGCTCGTCTGTTGCCTCCGAGTCCCCAGGGTGGTGTTTGACACGGCGCGGGCGCTGCCACACCAATTAACCCCCACGTTAATGTGAGGAGCCCTGTCAAGCAGCCAGATGGCACAGCCTGGCAAGCTGCCACACATGCATGCACATATGCCCACAGCCGGTGCACGCTCACGCACGTCGAGATGAGCACGCACACACATTTAACTGTTGCCGGCTGTCAGCGTCCCTCGCAAGATCACCCCTCCCTGCATCCCCTCCTGCATCTTCCTTCGTCAGCTCCGTCTCTGGCAGCTGCTTGTCCACGCCGCAGCGTTGCAGGTGTCACAACTCGCCAGACGGGCAAACAGCAGGATGTTTAAGAAGAGATGATGAGTTTTCTGCATGTCTGTACTTGATGCAGAAGCAGCCGATGGGATGAAGGTGTTCACCTATCCATGTGCGGCCATGACTGGCTAATTAATTGTATCTGCAGATGAGCAACTACTGTCAACTAGTATTAGGAATCCACACTGTTGATATGTTAGCAAAATATCTGTGAATCACTGGATGGTATTAATTAAAGCTTTCAGAAAGCACCGTATTTTCCAGCGTATAAGTTGCTCCGCAGTATAAGTCACATCAGTCAAATAAATATCACGAAGAAGAAGAATAAAACATGTTTAAGTCGCATTTATTATGTATCATCGCTGACCCGTTATGTTTATTATACATTTATTTAATGGTCCAAACAGCTTCTTTTCACCTGGGCAGTTTGGCACAATCCAGCCATACATCCATCGCGGCACGGAGCCGCTATAGCTCTCCAGTGTTCCTCCACCTGCACCAGATGCGTGAAGCGAACACGCATGGGAGGATTTGCTGTTGCAGTTTTTAGACATTTAAAGCGTCAGACAAAAATTATGAATATGGAAAACAAAAATATATAAGTCACTTTGGCGTATGTCGCAGGACTGAAAAATCTATGTGAAAACTGCAACTTATACACCGGAAAATATGGTAATTACAGTAGTCCCTCCATTATCGCAGGGTTT